>VKOC01005138.1:0-17072 GCA_009364415.1 Spea multiplicata | reverse complement strand
CCATGCAGTCCAGAAATCAAGACGATGACCTAAAGAAGGATCATTTTCTCAAAAATAAAATAAAAAAAAACTCTCACTTGAATGGAGGAGATGTAGTTTTTCTCCACTTTTGCAAGCATTGTTGTTGATTGTTTTTTTTAATCAACATTCTCACAAAACGTTAGGTTTCACAATTGCCATTTCCGTAACAATTTAAAAAAACATGTTGTGTTAGTATAGCCCTAAACTGATAAAACTTACCTACCCTGGACAAAAATATATGCTAAATTTGGCAATCGTTTTTTATTTTACTTGAACACCGGCCTCCCTCAGAAGTCTTGAAAGCAGCTTTCTGCCAGTACGGAAACGTCAGCGCCTGTTAAATTAAATATGGCTCTCCGGTTTATTAGCGGTTACCGATACATATAACGGGATTCTGTATGAATTAATTCCAACATAAAAGCTGAAAGATGTTTCTGTTTTCTTTGATACTTCAGCGGTTAAATCCCCCAAGCTGCCAGCACATCCACCATCGCTCTGCCTCCTGGGTGTAGACCCCCCACCCTCTGGAGATCATCTCGGGCGCACCTTGTGATATAATATTAATTATCACGATACATTAGAAACATGCCGGGGATGATACATCCTTCCGAAAATAATTAGATGTTTTATAAAACGGAAAAGTTGAAGATGGTAGAACGCGTTCGGCTTGTGTATGACATGGAAATCGCAGGAGGGTATCAGGTCTGGGCTTCTCAAATATTCATGAAAAGGGCAGAGAAGACAAGACAGCGGTTCATACCAGATGTTGAATTTTAGGGTATATTTTTGGGAAGGGTGAGTAAAACTTTAATGTACTTGTGAGGATCCGACACAGGGACGCGGTGTAGTTGTGGAGTCCGGTTGCAGGGAACGTTGTGATTTGTTTTTGTGAACTTGTGATTGGGTGGACAGGCAAGACATCGATCCCGAACCAACAGACGACAAATTAATTCCACCAAGAAGAGGAATAGCCTACTTAAAAAGGGACCCGGTGGCAGTCGTCAGCACTCAGTGACTGCAGGTGGAGGAGCCTGCTGAGTGCTGACGACTGCCACCAGGTCCCTTTTATGTAGGCTATTTATATGACTTGTAATCTTTTTTGGATTTTGCAGCAAAATAGATCAGAAGTAAAGTTTGACAAGTAACAGGCTGATAAGAGAGCCTACTTGCATTTATAAGGGTCCCAAATTCAAGCCAGACACGACCCTGACGGGCAGTCTGTAGACCAGAGAGACGTCCTGGGGCATAGAAGAAAGCGTTATACGAAAGGCATGGGTAAAAAAATTACCCTTTTTTCCTTACTGTAATTACTAGCGGGGTCCTAGCTTACATGCATGGTCGTAAGCAAAATGCGCGAGTCATTGGGTTTGTGTGTAGACAGAATCACCGTCAATAAAGATGTCCTCTATGGTTGGTGATTGCATCTAGAGATAAACATATTCTGCTCTTTTGATAAACGTTTTTGAGGATTTTAGGGGTGTAGAGCCCTGCGATACCCTCATACCCAGCAAACATTCCGACCTCCTAAAAGGGAGAGGCATCAGGAGAGGAAAGAGGGGCATCAGAAGAGGAAAGAGGGACATCAGGAGAGGAAAGAGAGGCATCAGGAGAGGAAAGAGGGACATCAGGAGAGGAAAGAGGGGCAGAAGAGTCTGATCCCAAGGGGGAACCTCTATAAAAAGGACACTTGGGAGGCATTTGTTCCTGATTGGCACAGTAAACTTAAGAGCTCACTGTTGGGTAGCCTATAATGTCCAGCTGGCCCTGTTATGGGAGCCACGTATAGACGAAGAATAGTAATAGTCCATGGTCCAGGACTAGGCTGTAGCCACAGACTGTCCACGGCTTTTAAAGTGATCCTTCGTGAGACAATATTTAAGCAAAATTAACAGGATAACTTCTCTGCCCGTTCTAAAGAAAAAATGAATTTTGTGTTTGATCTTTGCTATTTGCCATTATCATTTAGCAGCTCTTTGCACTCCGAGAAATAGATTTCTCCATCTCTCTGTCTAAACACCTCGAAAATATCCTCTTATTACTGGAATAAATTGAACCGCGGCAATGAAGTGAGAGAAATCCTGCAGGAAATTAAGCAGATGCTCATTGTGGGGAACAATTGTCTAAATTAAACATTGATTTGTCTTTTAAGGTTTGAGGAGCACCCAGGGCTAATGTGACTAATAGCGGGATTTATTTCAACTAATACTAATACATTTAAAGGTCCGGTGGAACCGCATTCATTTTTGCTCACTGTAATTGGACAGCAGACTTCGTCATGTTGTTTGTGATTGAACCGTGAGTTTCTTTCACGTCCACTGTGATTGGTCAATGGATCACGTCTATATCATTAGTTAATTAGTTTATGTGTCCGTCTCTCATATAGATTTAGTAATGATAATAATGAGGGTAATAATAATATTAATAGAACAAACATATAATAATAAAATTCTTTGTAGACAGGTTAAGGAGAACAATGGGTGGAGTATGGCTAAAGGGGGCGGTACATATGTTAAAGAGACAGGGAGTGGGCTTGGCTTATAATTCTTTGGATTTCACCTGGAGATGCCGGAAACTGATTAGCGGGTCTCCAGGTGGTTGTGTTTAAACTCCACCCACCCAATCACAGGTTCCACCCAGTCCTGCCTATTTCGAGTCTATTTGGGATAGCTGCAAGCCTATGAATAGCCAACCCCAGCCCTTTATCTCAATCACACCCCTTACCCTCTTCTACATGAAGAAGCTATGAGAACAGGACGTTGTTGGGTGGGGCTAACATTAAGCCACACCCACGTCATCAATCGATGTGGCCCTTAAAATGTCAAAATTCCTATTAAACTCCAGTCCGTCACACTTCCAACATGCCCTGCGTTCAGTTGAAATAAGTTACATCGATGTTACATCTTCTCAATAAGAAATACATAACTCCCAACTGTACCAGATTTCTCAGGGCAGTCCTGTATTTTCGGGAGGTTTCACAATGTTGCAGGTAGATGCCAACAGCGGGGATAATGGGGCCGTTGGGGAGATCTTCCGATCTCCGCTTACCACCCAAGGAAGAGGAAAAGTAATGGAAGTCCAGCCTCATGTATGTTGCCTGCGGCTGCGCTTTAACGGTCTGGATCCGGGTCCTGGGCTGGAAAGTAACTTTCCTAGGAAAAAAATTCTAAAAATTTTTGAATATCTTTTGCAAACTGCGGTAAATGTCACATATTTTAAAGATTTATCAGAAATGTTGCTACCAGACCCTTACCCAGCCAAGCATTTGGAATCATAAAGTCACTCACTTAATGACATATTATTAGACATTTCATTCGAAAATGACGCGCATCACCAGATATGCCATTTTTTGTTGTATCCCTGAGAATGTATTTATTAAATTCAATGTTTCTAACCAGAAACAGTCATTAGAATCACTTTACATGTTTCTAAGGCAAGTCAGGGTGAAAAATGCAATAATCATGCTATCAATCAAAGCGCTTGGACCGCGTTACATGCTCCGTAGAAAGCACATTATACTGGAGTGCCGAACAATGTTGGATGAATAGAATAGCTTCTAATGTACAAGATCATCTCCGGAGACCACAAGACCAGACGCGGCTCTATAAAAAAAAAATCTCCAAACACTTCTGTATGCATTTTTAAACACAATTACTTTGTATCATACGATTTATGTAAAGTATATCATCTAAGTTCCAAAAAACCTACAAGGATCTAAATGAAGGGGAATTGGAAAAAAATGTATACATTACATTAATGTATACATTACATTACTAGCTCAATTTGTGTAATTTTAGACAAATGGTTTTGAAACTGGTGCAGGACTCATTTGACAATGGTTAAGATGAAGTGTCATATCTGCTATAATGTGTTTATGGTGATAGGAACCAAATTACTAAAGGCCGCTAACTACATTTATTTGATCTTTACATTAATGTGAGCTTAGTACTTCTCCAAAAATCAGTTTTAAAGGAGAAATCACAACAAAACTTCTGCCACCACGCATGGCATGCCCAACGGCCAGTCCAAGTTTGTTGGTGATGAGAAAAGTGAACAAATCACAGCCTATTCAATATATTTACCCTAAAAACATACAGTATCCTAAAAAAAAAACAGAAAATGAATCAAAACATTTTTTTCCTATAAGTTGACTGTTTCTATAACCAGAAAACGCCACTATTCTTTACAATAGTGTTATATACCAATTACATAAGTTATGGTGAGTAAAGGTGATGGAAAACCCTTCCACTTAAAATTAAGGGATTAGTAGAAGCAATTATTAATCACTCATCTACAGACACCAGACAAGCCAGAAACCTTGTTTTTCCCTCCTCAAGAAATCTCATGGTGCTGCCGCAACCACAAGGGATTCTGGGTATGCAAATAAGGTCAACAATGATCACCTTTTGCCTCTATGTCCACTTTATACATGGATCCCTTGAAAGTAATTGCCTGCTGTCTTGTACATATATAAAGACATATATTAACCCCCTTTATATGTAGTCCGGGAGCAGCCATGATTATTCCTCCGCAGTAATTTATTTCTACTCTTGCATTATTTATATATTTTACCTTTTTGGTGGCAGCAGATGTGTTTTTAATATATGTATATATATATTAAGGATAATACCAGTAATATCTATTCTTGTACACAATATATGTAATTTTAAAAGATGACAGTTCCTCTTTAAATATTGTGGATTTTTAAAATACATATATATTTATATATCTTTATATATTAAGCTCATCACATGAGAAAAAAATAATGCGTTTTCCCGTGACATGATTCAGCCGAGTATATTGATGAATTCTAGAACTTGATGGACATATATATTTTAACTTCATGCATTATTAAGGTGTCATTTTCTGATACTGGAAGATATTTTCATCAACCTCACACCAAGATGAAGATGATGTCATCGTAAGACGGCTTTTATAAAGACAACATGCATTCCAATTGCGACCCTGTTACAAAATTATTGAATTCCAAAATATGATACTTAGGTTTATCTCATAATCACACACGAACATGTAGAGTAGTGGGTTTGTCTCTTTGGAATAAAAAAAAAATGTCTATTGGTCTATTGGTTTTTTTCAGAAACTGTTATATTGCTTTTTGTTAGTGAGCATGCCAAATGATGGGAGGCTGTTCCACTTATCTACCACTCTCTCAGTAAAGTAAAACTTTACATCTCAGCCTCTGACCCTGTAGTGTTAGATTCTGGCCTCTTGTTGTAACATTTCTCCTCCTTTGAAATAAATTCCCTCCCGTACTTCATTAAATCCCTTTATGTGTTTAAATGTTTCTATCTTATCCCCTCTCTCCTCCACGTTGAGGACCCTTAGTCTTTTTTATCATGTAAACCATTCACCGTTTTAATCGCCCTCCTCTCTGAAGAATGTCAATATCCTTCTGGAGATGGGGTCTTCAGACCTTCACACAATACTCTAGATGAGAACCCACCCAACATATCAGGTCTACATTAAGGGGCTACGCAACAAGTTCAAGTCATTAAACTAATAGGGGTTTTTCACCAAAGCAATATAAATAATCCGATAAATTTCAAAGACTGGAATATAGGACATTTTTACTGTATTAATTTCCAAGATTAATTATTCAGGCTAATAAACCAAAAAAAGAGGTAGTTTTATACTGTATGCGTATTAGGATATGAGTAAATGATGCATCTATAATTGGGCAATTAGTGATTGTAAGCTCAAATCAGCAAGGGTTAATTTCTGTTTTGGATGGAAAATGATATAAGGGATTCAGAGCAACAAAATGAAAGGTTTCTAGTGAAAAAAACACAATCAATGCTTAAGGAGAACATTTAATGATGGGTTTAGAATGAAGGTTACTGTTAACCCCTTAAAAGCCACAGAAATGTGATTTTTATTTTTTTTTAGTACTGAATTCAACTCTGGCAGTGAACGAGTTAATAGACTCATTGTATGGGTCGCTGTCTTCTCGCCCCAAGCTCTTGCACTTCATGTGAAGAGGTTAGGGCCCATGGGGCAAAGCCTGCTGAACTGTGTAAAAATGCCTGGAGCGCAGCCCTCGGCTGTCGTTTCGAGATGAAGCGTGGATAGACAAAGCTCGGTTAGAGAGACATTT
Organism: Spea multiplicata; assembly: GCA_009364415.1. NCBI lineage: Eukaryota > Metazoa > Chordata > Amphibia > Anura > Pelobatidae > Spea > Spea multiplicata. The sequence goes on along the minus strand of VKOC01005138.1, from coordinate 10,939 downwards.
TCATTAAAGAAATAATTACACGTTACAAATTTATATATAAGTGTGTTTTTGTGTAATTTTAATAGCAGCCATATTATGTGTGGTATGCGTCCTCCATTTCCTCACTTTCATTGAGTGAGAGAACGCTTAACTGCAGTGCAGTAAAATAGAGCCTTGAGTCGCTCATTCAAAAATATTTTTTATGGTTCAAACCACCATTTTTATTGTACATCTATTTATAAAGAAGCACAAAAAGCAGTCATTATGGCAGAATGGGGCTTTTTCTTTTAACAATCATCGCTTGCTTTGTCTAGTTTCCTCCTTCTTAGATTTATTTACTGCCGTTCATGATGTCTTTTCAGTACTTCCCTCTCAGTGTGTCGGAGATTTATTAATTAAGAGGTGAAAGAAAAAAGACAGTTTGTGTTAAGCCAAGGACATATCTCCCAACAGAACTGGTTTTTCACGGGTCAGTCCTACTTTCCAGGCATTGGCCCCCTGCCTGTCCTAGGCAATGGGGATCATGAGCTGGTTGAGACCAGCCCAGGAAGCTGTATAGTCATTGGAGGTAATCTCTGACCTCCATTACAGCTCCCTCGCGGATCCCTTCCTAGGAAGTTCTTGGCTATCAGACCAATCGGTAAGCTCTTCTTGTAAGGTGGGCAGGTGGCCACGCACATGAACCCGCCCACTTCTGGCACTGACATGTAGCCACACCCCTTAATACAGCTGTCCTTATTTGCATACCTGAAATGTTCGGGGGGGGGGGTCTGTAATGCGTCTATACTACATACGGAGCTATCTTTGATTTTCACCCCCCCATAAAAGCCACTCCCTCAGTGAAGCCACACCCCTGCAGCCCTGGAATTTAAATAAATAAATGTGATCTCCTTAACTTAAAACAAACTCATCTACCTTGACCATTCTATGGGCTGTATAGCAGCAGAGCCTGGCTAATGAAAGCAAAGTGTCAGGGTATTTTAGTTTATTTTAAATATAACAACAACAACAACAACAACAACAACAACAACAACAACAATAATAATAATCATCATCATCATCATCAATAAAAATCTTAAAAAATATTCAGTGAACAGATATTTTTTTTAAAATTATGTAAGCAATCTTATAAAAAATCTTCTCTAAACAACATTCTAAAAACTGGTAAAAAATGTATTAAGTTTGAGGATTGGTTTAATATATTCTATATATTATTTGCATATATAATAGCGGCAATTTTAAACATTAATCTCGGTACTCCTTAACGAGTTTTCTAATACATTCCAATGGATTCCTATTGAATTCAGTTGTTTTTATTCTCTTGTGTTAAAAAAAAAAAATTCCGCACGCAGCGCACCGACAAATTGTTGCTTGAAGAAGCTGGCGGTCCTGTCTCGAATGTATCTAAGAATACACTTTTGTTTCAAATTCCATCGCTTGTTCCTCCTGCTGAAAAGACTGCTGTACGGAGCAAATTTAAAGGAACGGGTCGTCCGCGTCCAAGAAGATGAATAGCAGGAGCCCTGATTGAAAATTCCGGTCACAGCGTCGGAATCCTTAGGATCGGTGACAGTTGATTCACTTCCTTCTGTGTTTCTTCTTATGGAGACGCCTATCACCAGCACACAAAGCGTGATGGATAGGTTGGGGTATCTTTTTCCCTTAGAACCAAGCAAATGATTATCTTTCACAAGCTAAGAAGCGGCGTATGACACCATCATCAACACAAGAAGAGGATCGTTAGATTGGATGCACTTCCTCACTATCAGGACTTGGATAGAGAGAGATGATGGAAATGTAAGTATATAGTCGGATACAAAAAAAGTATTGCTTATAACCAAAGATACACTAACAAGCGTTGTGTCCATACATTTGTAGAACAGTGAAATTGTAGACAAGTGGAACAGCTCCCCAGCAGAAGTGGTAGAGGCTAATACAGCGAGGGGATCGGAGCTTGCATACGATAAGCGTATGGCTCCAGAAGATGAGGCCAAGGACTGATTAAGGACTTGGTTCAAAAAATAATCAATTGTCGCTCCGACGTGATATTAAAGGACAAATATATTAATGAGTGGAGAGGCTTCACGCCATAGAAATAAAGTCCGTAATTTTATCCTACAGAACAAATACAGAAAAGTTTGGAAAGCCTTTGGCCCTTTAGCTGAGGACATATTTATTAACCCCTTAAGGACAATGGGCGGTCCCTAAACCCATTGAAAACAAGGCATTCTGAGCCTGTGCATGTACGGGCTTTGTCATTAAGGGGTTAAAGTGACTATATGCAAAACGGCATTTAATCCAGATTTAATTCACATTTATCTTAAGCCTCCTCATTGAACGGTTAAGTCCTTCGCTTCATTCTTCATGATTCAGGGAAACCTCTCCAATAGGATGTAGAGTTCCATGGGCTGGAAAGTCTCTGCTCTGTACCCCTTTGACCCCCATTGGTCCTTTGTATGTCCTCCTGTGAATTTTAAGTAAGGCTTAGTCCAATTAATTATTCACTAAAAACATTATGGATGGAATATAGTACAGAGTTGCACAAAAGATGTAAATATTTACCCTACCCCACTTAGTATGAAGGACCAACAGTGGCCTTTCAGGAGGAGAACCATGGAGGAATCATCTGGGCTCTTAGATTTAGGCTATTTTCATCAAATCAAAGAACCTGAAAGGTTGTCATCGGAGGTACATGGATAATAGAATAAAAACTTTATTAATTTTCTGGATTAAAAATCATTACATCCACAACTTGGTTTTTTACTACAGTATCTAAGGATGTATCCGTAGATGTCCTCCTGAGAAGCTAAATTTTGTTTGTATTCTGAGATTTAAAAATGTAATGAAATTATAAAAAGCAGGTATTTTTTTTTGCCAGAAATGAACAATTATCACATGTGCATGCTGGCTAGGGGCAGCCCTGGTTACTCTTTTTTAATGATTTTGGACCGCTATCAGGACTGTATGATGGGTTTAATTTATAATTCTTCTACAGACAATGGGCTATGTAGAGTAATTAGGACTTTAGGCAGCATTTACCCATTGGCTGAATCCTTTCTGGGCTCCAGCTTCAGCTTTCTAGACATGGTGTCACTATGTATGTGGAAAGGCTTGGACACAACTTGATGGTTTAATCAAAAATAGAATCTGCCGGCAGATCGGCCCCATCTTGTTTGCCCGTTTTTTTTTCCTGCTGTTAATCAGTTGTTGGTCTCGTTTTAGATTCAGGAGCCATACGCTTATCTTCATGCATGTTTAATACCCTCACTGTATTAGCCTCTACCACATCTGCTGGGAGGCTAATCCACTTTTGTTTGACGTTTTCAGAATTCTCACTGATGTTGATTGGCAAAGACATCACAACTGTATCTGTATTTCCATACTCTGCTAGCACCCCTATTTACTCACCAACTAATTTGAATTTAGATTTTTAATTTGACTACTTTGTAAAGTAAAAGGCACTCTTTGATTTTTTTATTAGCCTCTACAAAGTTGTTGATTGATCTTGGATATAATATGTACGGTTTTTTAAAATGTAAACCCCTACATATCATTTTCTTGAGCTTTTATCCTGTTGTCTACCCAATGACATGTATAAATTGTACCCCATATTTTTTATTTGCAAATTATCATAAGCTACAATAAAAATATGTTCAATTTTGTTTAAAGCTACATTTATCATTAGTTATAAAATATTTAATTTATTTAATATTTATATTTATTTTGACTATAATAGCAGAAGCAATTTATTTAAGTTATTTTTTTTTTAGTATTTCTTTTAACATTTTACCATGACAAAAATAATTAAAAAATATTATTTTGGTGTCTTTTACCCTTTCATTTACAATTATTTGTGTAGGTTGGAATTTTACTCTAAATTATAGAGAAATACAGTTGGTTACCATTTCTGGAATAATTCATTTGGCAGATGTCTGTTCTGATTCTGCGATATAATTTGTAAAGGTTTTTAACATAGAAAAATGGAAACATTGGAATTGACAGCAGATACACTCCATTTACCCGGCCGAGCTTGCCAATTTTTCCTAATTACTCTGAAAGCACAAAAGCGCACTGGTACTCTCTAAATCACACAGGATTCCTGAGTGATGCTTTTTTTCTAAAACATATTTGAAGAAGGACAGGACACACAATTATCTTGTTCTCATTCTGTTTGGCAAGAAAAGCAGAGCTGGTGATATATATATATGGGGTTTTCTTTAACAATACAGTTAGTTTTCTACAAAATACAGATTTTTGGACAATTTTTGTCTCAATAGACATTCTCTCGATCCAACCAAAAATAATCTGAATGCGAATGCTTTTTAGGGTTAGACTTGTGCATTCTGAAATGAACAAATTTGAGAATTTTGGTAAAATTGGTGATTCGTACAAAGGGCTCGAAAAATGAGACCAGACCCCCCCCCCCCCCGAATTGGAACGAAATGAAATAAAAAATCTATGAATTTGTTTTGGAAAATTTGTGTGCCCAACATCACCCAACTATCTCAATCGATTGCAAGCACCGCCGAATAGCCCCAAATATTGAAACAAAATTACGTTGAGGTAAAAGGATGGTGCTTTCGGTGAGGTCCCCTCCCCTGATTGAAGGATCGGGAGAGGCCGTCACCACAAGCTCACCACCAGGTTATGTCCGCCGAGATGCAAATAAAGATAGAAGATAGCAGATTAAAGAGAAGGCGGAAGATAAATGATAGAAGAAGATGCGAAATCGGTCGGCAGAGAAGGCAAAGTAACATTTAGGTAGCATGAGAGAGTGAGCAAGAATGAGGGTGCGAGAGAGTGAATGTGGGCACCGGGCAACAAATTTCCTTCCTAAATTATAAGTGTCCCTAAATTTTTGGCTGAACCGAATAATAGTCACCATGACTGTGGTTAATAAATTCTCTGCTGTTTTCATTTTCATTTTTTTAAAAATTTAGTAAGGATATTTTTAGATTTCATTCATATATTGGATGGTCTTTATCTATCATAGATTCAAGAGTAATAATAATTCCACGGCTTATTTCCACAACATTAGCTGTCGGCTGACGAGTCTGGGGTAGACTTGCCTCAAGATGGAAAATGGGCAGTGTGAACTCTTTTTACTTCTTCTTCTTCTATGCGCTTTTTAAAATACTTTTTAGGGGGGGCATGAAGGAGCAGTATCTTTTGTGTTGTATTGGGCACCTGGATTAAAAAGAAAAAAAATTATGACAAGTGTCTGAGAGTTTGGAACCCTGATAACTTGAAGATTCCGTTTCAGAGATATAAATAGTGACTTCCGCATTATGTAAAATTAATTATGTTTAAATTAACCCTTGCATTCCATTCCTTATGTTCTGTAAGTAATTCTATGTAAACTTATCTACTTCTTATACATATGTACACTGTATGTCACCTGCAAGAAAAGAACCTTTACATCCACGGCAATTAGAATGGTGTAAAATATTTGGCTGGGATTATTTTCATGCATGACAAGCTAGGAAAATCAGATGTCAGCATGAATCACAATTGAGTAAATGATTTATGTCCCAATCATGCCAACAACTAATTAAAATTTAAAGTAAGAACAAATCTTTTCTAACGCCAGCTAAGTCAGGAGTCCTCTCATCGAGCGGATACTTGATGAGCAAAATCTGCACATTTAATTCTTGTATTTAATAAATAACTTATAACCAAATAATGTCAATTCGATTTCAATTCGATTTGACCTAAACTATGGTCATCAACATTTTGTTAATGAAGAGAAATAAAACTGTTAGTGTAGATATTAGTGTATTTGAATTGTATAAACCAACATGGCAGTGCATGGCCAGGTTGGAAAGGAAAGAGCGACCCCTTCGACCATTGAAGGTTAACGATTAGCTCTCCAGCTGTTGTGGTTCCAATGGAAGTGGACCTTAAGTTGGTTGACCATCTTAAAATCCATAATAGTTAAAATATCAAAGAACATCCAACATTACTTATGATAGAGCCCTGTCTCCATGGTTATCTTCAAGGTCTACAACCGACATAAGCATTTAGGAATAATAATTTCAGATAACGTAGTATATATACCTAAACCGCCATGGGTGTTAGCATATAAAGATATTGCAGGTGCAAACATAAAAAAGTGGAGGGAAATGCCCCAAATTGCCACTTTATATAAATGTATAACCGGTTTTCTTGCTTATTTTCCCATTTTGGGACAGTCCTGTCCAGTTGAACTAAACTCCTCGCAATCCAGAAAACATGTAACACGATTAAATATTTGATGGGGTTTTTTTCGTACCTCCAAAGTGGTTGGTAATTTGATGACCCAAGTGCGATTTTGGGCATTTGCGCCTATAATACCTTATAGGAAACCCAAATTGTTTTACAAAATTTTTTTGGGGGATTGGTACATCAAAGAGGACATCCATGAAGCCACATAATGAAGACAGTAGGCTAGTACTTGGCATCAAACCTTTGTCCAGGGGTATTAACTACTTATTTGACCCCCAGCTTCTGAATTACAAATGTAAAACTCTTCAGGAAAACTCTCATAAAAGAATAAGTTGTGAACTGGCTTTAATTTTTTAAAGATCTTAATCACATTTTGGACACGTAGCAATCAAGTTGAATAACATTCTTGTATGTTTTAAAGTATATGTATTATTAATGTCTTGTTTGGTTGACATAACACTCTAACTATACCCCTGAGAGTTATTTTTATGATTATATTAAACAGTACAAATAAGATACCTTGACAGAAATTGAAATTTTTGATAATTTTTTCTTTCTTTTTTTTCAGGGTTCAGTGAAGCAAACTGAGTCAGGTAAGTCAGACGCCTCCAATACATTTTGAAAGTAGCTCGTATGATACCCCATATAGAAAAGGATTTCAAAAGGTCATGCTCCCAAAGGTGTCACCATACATGTAATAGACTTACAAAAACCATGTCATTTCTTAATATAGAGTCATCATCATAGCTTACATGGTGTTGGAAGAGTTTATCGCTTGGCACTCAAGTTCTTTGCTGTTTTGTTGTTGATCTTCGTGAGTGGCTCCTGAAAGTCCAAAAGATAAATTCTGTATCCAGGTCTGTATAAGGTCAGCAATGATCCTCAGAAATCTCATGGTGCTGCCACAACCACATAGGGAATTCTGGTAGGCGCATGCAAATAAGGTCAACAATGATCACCTTTTGCCTCTATATCCACTTTATACATGGATCCCTTGAATGTAATTGCCCGCTGTACAGCCTATAAGGTGATCATTGTTGACCTTATTTGCATGCGCCTACCCAGAATCCCTTGTTGTTGTGGCAGCACCGTGAGATTTCTAAGGGAAAAACAAGTCTTCTGGCTCATCTAAGGAGATCCTGAAAGCCTTCACTGTTTTGATGAATGAAAGGCAAAAGGGTCCATCTTCGGATACTTTAAACCAAGTAAGGGAGAAGGTATAATATTCTTTTGAGGTTATTAACCTAAAAAAAAAATAGGACTTCACGAGTATAATTGGAAGAATTAATCACTGAACACTGTTAGGAAAGCAGTTTGCGTAGACAGTCATGTCAGACAGATGTCTCGTTGGGTGATAAAACGCGTTACAGTTTAGATGACACTTCCGCATTAAACTTGCTAGGGCTTTGCCACCGTGCATATACCGCTTGCTAATACAACAGCACCTAAAGCCATGTAGCCAGTTCAAGTGAGACCTGCCAGAGTAAGAGTTTCAAACTGCTGAGTGATGTGGCTTTGGGGCACTTAGCAACCGGTTATTAGGCCCATGGAACACACACATTTCAGGGATCCAGTGAGGTAATTTGAGACTTTGCATCTTGAATGTGGAATCCCTTCTCTAGTCGAGTGTTGCTTTTTTTTGTTTTTTTTTTTTTTTTTTTTTTTTTTAACGTAAATCCTTTATAGTTGAGTAAATGAAGTGAAGCGACCTTCGGCTATTCCACCGTGCGAAGAAGCTGGGAAAAAAATTATATATAGAGAGAGAGAAAAAAGACTGGCGGTGGTTTTATTTTTTTTATTTTTTCTGTGAATAAAACTGTGAAAGCACAATTCCGAACTTTCATTTCACTTGACTTGAACATTAGCGCTTGGAGAAATCTCAGCTGTATACAATTTGTTATCAAAGGGCGCTCTACGGTTATCTGACCAGGAACACTCATCGTCATTGAAAAACTTTACCTGCGTTAAATTGGTAACGTCTCCGTGAATAGCCGATCGGTGAGTCATTTATAACAAGCAGGATGTGGCAACGGAAAAAAAAACTTTTCAATAGAAATAAACCATTATTCTTGATGGCTTCTCTATCAAGACTGCTTTAATTCCTCAGAAATGTCACGGTGCTGCCACAACCACAAGGGATTCTGGGTAGGTGGATGCAAACAAGGTCAACAATGATCACCTTTTGCCTCTATATCCACTTTATACATGGATGCCTTGAAAGTAATTGCCTGCTGTACAAGACAGCCTATAAGGTGATCATTGTTGACGTTATTTGCATGCGCCTACCCAGAATCCCTTGTGGTTGTGGCAGCACCGTGACATTTCTGAGGGAAAAAACAGGCCTTCTGGCTTGTCTGGTGTCTGTAGATGAGTGTTTAATAATACTTCTACTACCTCTTAATACATTTATGTAGGTAGACTGCGGTAGTATTCATCTTGATAAGAAAAATGTATATAACCGTATTATTTGAAGAAAGGATAGGGTTCAGGGGCAGAATGTCACTTTAAGGCCAGCGGCTGCCTGATTATATAGTACTGCTGGTGTTTTATACATCCACAAAGTGTGCTTTGGGGTTTGTCAATGGTTTTGTTGAATGGGATGCACTAACATGAAGTATCACGGTTCCCACAATACATAATAAGCACGTAGCGGCCTTCTTTCTATTTCTAATAACATGTATTTTTGAAAGCCGCCCGTTTGCTGCGATACACAGTTTACACAGATCTTCTAAAGACAAAGACGTGTGCACAAAACACATGGTAAATTATAAGATGTGGGGAAAAATTGCAAAAAAATGAGTATTCAAGACTGCACGTAGAAGATTAATGATGGGGTAGGTTGGGGGAGGGGATGAAGCAGATATCACCAGATGTACGACCTTATGGGCGACAGGTTACCGGCTTTCTGCTCTGACAACCTTTAGCTTTGTTTTATCGATGCCGTTCGTGGGTTAATGATATTCCAACATTTGACCATTTAACTCCGGCTGTAGATTTTATTGGACTTTTAATGAATCATTCCAGGTAATTGGTACCTTTATTATTCCATGTGAAAAATATTAATTATCGGTGTTTTTGTTAAATAAACTGTATAATAGGCGGAAAATAGAATCAGTGCCACGTTTTTACATTCCAGACATCACTCAAGCAACGAACGCAGAAAAGTGGTAACTTGAATGGATACGACATCTGCGTAATCTCTTTAAATGTCTGTCTACTTAATGCCCCTTTTGCATTTGCCCCTGCCCCCCAGCTAGATGTATTGGGCCGAGCACACGATACACCTACCTTCAGTCAGCTCCAGCGCTGGCTCTGCGGATGCTGCTTGAGGGGGTCTGTTCGGACCCCTGTGCACATGTGCGGAAAGTGCTGCCAATGGGAGAGCTGCTTCCCTGATACTGATTGGCCGCTTCAAGCAGTGAATTCTCTCTTTAATTTGCATGAAAATGGCCTATTATTTTGAGATTTGAAAAACTTTTTACTTTTTTTTTTGAACAATTAAAAAAAGGATATTTTATGTATTAATAAAACAGAACAAGAAAAAAACAAAACAAAAAAACAAACAAGTCATTTTACCAGCCTAAACTCAACGGACAAATTCTGTACGTCCCGTTACCTCTTTCACAATTGGTGGAAATACATAACAAATTAACCCACAAACCACTGTTTCACAAAACCCCCATTAGGGTCTTCAAATACCCAAATTCCTAAACTTTTGGAGAACCCTTAAGTTTTAAGTTTCTTGCAAACTTTTGGAGTAAAATAGTGAATTCCCGTTGATAAGAATTAGAAACCACGTTGATTAATGATACATTTATTCGTAGAATTCTAAACTATACAATATCGATGATAAAACGCGCTTTAAACTAAATGGTTTTCTCTCTGAAAATGATATGACTTCTGGCAGGTGGTTAGCACTCGCAACGCGTCGGTTCCTCTTCTTACCTGTGCCGGCAAAGGGTTTTTAGCATCCTTCGGGGGCTTAGTCTTGCCAAGAGCGGACAGTTTGACTGTTCGGCACGTAATGAGTAAGCGTACATCCACTGACCATTTAGCTTTGCTTGATTAATGTGCGATGATCCCAAATGCTTTCCGCAAGAATAGATTATATCAAAAAAGCCTCGCGCAGTTTGACTACGGGTCACCTTGACCGCCGTAATTATGCCGTTTGCCAGTTATCTGTCAGCCGCTCTTCCCATGGTAAACCTGAAATCGCTTTTAGGCAACTTTCTTCGACCGCAGATCTTATTAAATGGATGAGTTGGTTCTACTTAGGTTCCTGATCGAAATGAAAGGCTAATCATCTGTTTGCCCGGAACTATACATCAGAGAAATGCAAATTAATGATATCCAAGAGACGATTTTTAAGAAAGCTCCGTGGAAACCTCAAAAATTGGCTTCAATAATCTACATCTGATTGCAATAGTATTAGGCGAATGGCTGCCATGTTGGATCTATCTTGATAAGAATGGACTTCTGTTAACCTCTTGTGATTTGGGCTACGTATTTTGGTTGGTACTAGTTGGACAATGAGTATCGTAATGTTGGCTAGTTAGGTGAAGAAAGGACCACTAAGGTCTGCAAAGCTCAGATTTGATTCTATGAAAGTTGGTCATTAAAAGGCATTATGGATTTCTTCATACTTCCTTCTTTGGAATTAATCTGGTGATATAACTGAGTTTTGAAAGGCTTTGGAATCATTTTTCTTTCTATTTCACAAAAAAAGGTCAGAGTTTCAATTTTCTCATCTTTTATA
>VKOC01005137.1:0-36878 GCA_009364415.1 Spea multiplicata | reverse complement strand
AGAAGGGGTGGATAGGGGAGAAGGGAGGGAGAAGGGAGGGAGAAGGGGTAGATAGGGCAGAAGGGAGTGAGAAGGGGTAGATAGGGCAATCATACTCCTATCATGCCAAGTCTGCGAGTACATCCTGGAATCTGGATATGCCTGGGCATGATAGGAATGTGATTGCTGTTCCGGCGCTCAGCTGTGAAGCGCGCACCACGGGAAGACGGACGCCTCCCGCTCCCACTGCAGGACTCAACAAGGTAAGTAAGGGGAAGGGGCAGAGGGGGGCAGTGAGAAGGGGCAGAGGTGGTAGATAGTGATACAGGGGGATAGATAGTGAGAAAGGGGAGTTTTGTTACAAGTTTTTATTCCTTTTTTGGGATGGCGGGGGGGCGCCAGAGGAGTAGTCCGCACAGGGCGCCAGAACACCTAAGGCCGGCTCTGAGTGCCGCCCCTTCAAAAGTGCCGCCTGGAGCAGTTGCCCCACGCGGCTCCATTGTTGGGCTGGCCCTGCAGACAGGAAGTAAAGGGTACATAATAAAAACCCCAGGGGATATGAAACCCACAATTATACCCCCACCCCATGCTCAATGTGAGGCACTGAGTCCATCCTGTGCCAACCATATTCTCTGCATCCGATACTGGCTATGCTCCCCCGTTCCCTATCTATTAGTGAATCTAGCTATTGGAGGTGGCATATCCTATTTCGTCGAGGGGTTAACTTATATGGTCCCACCATATATTAATTGTGGACCACTGATGGGTCCCAATTTCAGTGTAAAATGTAAAAATGAGTGGGGAGCTATCATATAAAAATGTTCATCACAAGACTTGCTAAGAATGAATGGTAGAAGATAGCAGACAGAAAGATAGCAAGAACAGCTTTTAAAACCTAACAATTACATTGCCCTCAATAAAGGACAAGCTTTGTATTCTTTTGTCTTCAATATGAATATTATTGTCCAACAATGTCTTAAGTAGTAAAAAAAACACATAAACATGACCCAATAGCTGCAGCATGAAATACAAATGCCCCTAAAATAGTGTATCCCAGAGAAGCAGTTTCAAAGGCCACAACATTTGTCAATCACCTTGAGTTCTTCAGTAGGATCTATTCTACTGCCAATGTTTGTCAATGGCTGCCTATGTGCTTGATTGTACACACCTGTTAGCAATGGATATGGCCGAAACGTCTAAACTCAATAAGTAGGTGTCCACATTCCTTCTGTCATATGGTATATAAAGCAGTGGAAACATTCCACTTTAAGCAAGTTTCAGAATATTATTCAAAGAATCAGGAAAAAAATGCACTACCTGTCACATGGATGGATCCAAGTGAATCCACTTAGGAGGATTGTAGTTGGTATATTTGAACCTGTTTACATTGGTATTTTTGCACCATGTATCTGATGAGTTTTTAGTGTCTGCAAGTTTACTAATGGTTAAACGGACACGTTCGAAATGTTTAGGTCAAGCATATCAAGAGTTACCAGAGGGCACCGTGCAAGTGCATGCGAAATTCTCAGAGTAGGCTACTCAGATCCATGCGAGTAGCACACTACAAATGGCACAAGATTCTGTTTTCAGTTCAGTATCTAGAATATTATATAGCCAACTCTAAATAACTATTAACTTTGGAAATGATAATGCAAGCAAAGAAAATAAAGGTGATTTGTTGGCTTGATCTACAACATTGGTATTTTGGTATGAGTGTACCACCAGCAAACATCTACAGATATGAGGGGGGTAATGTTATCATATAATTCACAAAACTATAACACTGTTCATTCTAGTTTTTGGCTCTAGCAGAAGCTTAATGAAACGAGACTGTATTTGAAGTTACCACAAATCAAGTCAATATGGTTTATTCCTTCTTGTGAAAGCTCTCCATAAACTCATGACATATGATTTTGCTAGACTTCTCTAACTAGCAACTTTGCACATATATAAAGGTAAGATTATACCGTGATCAAGTAAACGGTATATACAATGCGCATGGTTTATTACCCCTCAACCTCCAATCCTAATTACATCTGAATACCAAGTATGTGAGTAAGACATTCTTATAAGAAGTGGAACACACTGCATCACAGAAATCTTTTTATTCAAATACTGTAGTCTCAATTGAAAATTGTTGCAGCCTTAATTGAAAACAAGAATCAATGTTATATCTTGCATATGCCCAGTAACACTCTCACGGAAATCAGCCAATTGAATGCCATCAAAGCATCAGTGTTCAGATAGCATACATGTGATTGGCTGCTGTTACTCCCATTGACCATGTGCAAAGAAGCATACTGAAGTATGCTACCCTAGTTCAGTGCAGCCAGCTAGAGGAGGAGTTAAATGAGTACTCTAATAACTAAAGAATGCCTCCATTGATTTGTATGGCAAATAAGACATTGAAGTCCACATAAAATGGACTCCAATATGCATTTAACCTGGAATTGTGGTTGCAGTGCTCCATTAAATCAGTGAGGTTTCTTCAATGTCAACTCACTGACTTCACAGGGTATTATGGAGGACAAGATCAACCCTTCCTGCAGAAGAACCTCACCTTTCCTGCAAATGACCATTCTAATAAATAAAACCCACAGAAAAGTCCATACACCAAGAGAAGCAAATGAAAATATATCTGGAGGAGTTTGCAGAATATAAAAAGATTTACTTTGTTAAAAAGCTCTTACAGCTTGCATCCACACTGAAACCAGCTGTTCTAGCTCCATCTTGGCCTGGTTGGACAGCTCCAGAATACGTGCTCTGTTCTCGTGACTGGTGTATGCCGAGTCTGTGAAGTCCTCTGTATGCTCCAAAATAACTTCCAGCATAGTGGAGAGATTCTCTTTGGAAAGGAAATACAGATTTTCCCTAAGTCCTTCAACTTTATTCTAGGGAACAAAAAAACAAAATACCATAATTTGTAACAAGCAATGTGCTCAGATAAGTTACACAGATGCAACCAAGTGTCCAACGTGCCTACAACAGCAATTGTTTTCTTTTGGAAACACGGTCGCCTGTATTTTATATCCGTACGTCAGGTCTGAACAAATTGTAGCCCTCTAGCTGTTGTCAGATTCCAACACAAATCACTTTAAGCACATCAAAAATGCTCAAGGATTATAGGAACAAAATAAATGCAATCAAAGATCCCCGGCTCACCTTAAACTCTCTGATGCCTGTGTAAATACTGATAGGTGCTATTTCGGGTTCTTCGTTCGGTCGGGAATCGGTTACAATTTCTATCACCTGCTCCAAAGCCAGTCTCATTCGTTGAAAGACACCTTCTTTATTAATACGGGCTGATTCACAATCCGGATGCCTGAGGCAAGTCTTTAATTAACAATAAACATGCTTAATTCACATAGTTCTATGGTATAGAACGGTATATAATGGTATATTAATTAGTACATAAAGTTTGTATTAGCACAAAGGTCAATTTCAGCCTAGTGATAATCTGCCGGTCAGTAACATAAAAATATAAGTGTAAGATTTAAATGGCTCCTCTATCAATGACACGTAGTAGTAATACAAGCTATAATGAAGTAAAGAGACAGTAATAAAAATGCAAGAAATCCACTAATTAAAAGCTAGGTTTGCATTTATAGCTTCATTTAGTACTATGCACACGTTCTGCCTCTGTTCCTTTCAACCGAGTAAACCTCCTTATAATTTCATATTGAGGAAGTTGGGCTTTGAAAATGAACCCCGTGTAATCAATACCATGTTAATTAACTAAAATCTGGAGCAACTGGCACCATGTAATTCCCAATGAGTATTTTAACATGCTTATGAGTATTTTTATGAGCATGCTTTGACTATTTCTAACAATATCACTGCAAACTAGATGAGCCAAATGGCCCAAATTCTATGTTTATATGCAATATTTTGTATCTCGACAATTTGTCTTCTTATTTATTATTTCAAATACATCTTTCTTTCTGTTTCTGGATATGTCAGCTTTTACTGTCCCAAAAATGTCAATTTGTTATGTTACATACTACTTGTTACGTCCTGTCTACCCATTGTACAGCACTACGGAATTTGATGGTGCTATATAAAACAATAACACATAATAATAATAATAGCGGATTGAATACTACACAGTTTACAATATATTAGTGGAGACCTGCCTTGGAAGCTGTGAGTAACATCATAGTACATTTTTCAAGCACCGCTCTGGCTGCGGCCATGCTGGCTTTTTTCTTCTCATTTTTCAAGTCCTAAAAACATGAAATTTCACATTAATGACATAACTTCTCAGCCTCTGACCTCCTAAGAAGCAAATATGTTAACAATGAAAAGCGGACACTTATTTACTGTCTAGTGTTGCACAGAGAACACATTTTCTCACATTTGATGGTGCAGAAAAAAAATATTTTTGGCAGTTATAATTAAAATGTTATTTTGACCCCCGGTGTGGTTCCCACAGAGATTAAGACGGAGATGTATTGGAGTTGCCATGTCCTTATTCTGTTCCCATGGCCCAAATAAGTTGTGTACAGAACTTTTACATTATACCTACATTTTGCCTGTCCCCGGTAAGATGAGCAAACTCCACCATTTCATTACCAAACTGACTGAATATCTGAACAAACTCCTGAAAACTGTTTACTTTTTCAAGTTGCTCCATTGTTGCAAGAACCTGTTAAAACATAACATATGAACAATTAAAGAAAGAACACGTAATTAAAATATAAACTAGAGGTCTAATACATTTTCAATTGTGCTAAAATTGAACATTTTAGTCCAAAATCAGTATTTTGATTTTGGACTGAAATACCGCCATCTCCAGGGCTAGAACATAAACAAGGACACCCAATCAACTCGCTACATAAGGTTAAAGGTCATATGTTTATATTAGACACTCTACATATATTGTATATCAGACTGGAACCGTCTTGGAGCAATGTAGAAAATGCAATACTGTTTGGCCTCTGGCGCATATGGAATAGGTTGAGTCAGACAAATGAATTCAACAGCCCATACCTAGCATTTTCTGAACTGCCAACTGGTCTAAAGTAACCCACAATGCGTTGTAAGATAACATAACTGCAGGCACTTTCCGGATGGCAGCTCTATACCTTGAAGAGCCAGGAGCTAATAACATATAGTAAAATGGATCTGATACTCGCACAGGTCCGGTCTACTTTTTTCTATAAGGTAGATTATGATTTTACGGATCATGCTTGTATATAGTGTGCCTCTGGCATGCCTTGTGTGACTATGACTGCTAGGGGTAAGCATGATAGTAAGGCGTATTTAGAGCACTTCTTACAGCGCTCCTATTAGCATCAAAGGTTTATCAATCCATATCTCCCAGACACACACGCCATAACAATATTAAACATGCAGTTAAAAAAATGTTCATTTCCCTGCACTTTATTGCACCCTCTGGTTTAGCTTTTACACATTTTTATCATTAGCGAACGCAGAAGCCCCAGCTATGTAACCATTAGCGTTAGTTTATTATGCAGCTTAACGGCTTCCAGTATTTTACCAAGACTGATTACCGACGTTACTGTAAATGCATTGTACTTGCACAGATTAACTCTGTTCCTGCCTTACCAAAGGGTACAATACAACAAAATAGTCAGCACAGATTTAAAGCTCAACTTTTTCTAAGCGATTGATAGCTGGACATGTTTTCCAGCACACATCTCATATATTTAAATAGGTTTTATAGATTCATCTCTTATTTACTTTTATAGGTTTTGTATTTTTCTAATGTACTAAACGTCACTCCTCGTGGCCCAGAAGTTTTTACCTTTTACTGATCCAACAAAGAAAAAGATATAAAGTCATATAAACTTTTGGGACAGGCCACAAAAGATTATGTCACTCAACATCTATGTTGGACCAATTTAAGTTATCACCTTCTACTGAAGACTTCATCCTGGCCAATTATTATTATTATTTTTTTTTGGTTTCTTTGTGTATTTTCCCTTTTCAGAGCCGGCCCTTATATTACGGTGCAAGCTTAATCAGCAAGAAGAATTACATTAGAATGTGAGCGTAATTGGTTAAAAGGAATTGCATTAGAGTGCAAGTGTGAGCTTTATTGGTAAACTGAATGACAGAGTGTGAGCTTTGTTGGTGAACTGAATTACGATAGAGTGAGAGCTTTGGTGGTGAACTGAATTACATTAGAGGGAGAGCTTTTTTGGGGGGGACCCAGGCAGCACAATGTTTTGTGCCACTCCTGCCCTGTTTAGTCACAAATTAAAGGATGTGGATGCAGTCTGTATGCATATAGGAAGCAAATTCTACTAAAGGCACAACATATTAAAATGCTTTATGATTCTTTTGAAAAATGCAGCAGTTATCGGTTTTATATCTTGTAACAAACATCAAAAATTGAATTAGTGAGCCCTAAACAAGATAAAAGGATGTTGATCATGTTTCTATGCAATATCTATAGGACATAAATACCATACGGGATGCAAAAGCTACTAAAGGCACTGTATATTAATTGCGGTATGATTCAATCTGTTTTATACCATATCACAAGCATCTAAAATGAAATTGGGGAACCCAAAACAGTGTATTCTAAGAAAAAAAGTATTTTAAGATTAGTAATCAGAAATAATCCTGATGCTAGTGGCCTTGTGTCTCCGGACTAATGACCTAAAGAATCTCCATATGATGAATGGCTAATGATGTCCTGGGGAACAGATCCCACAAATAAAAAATGATAACTCCAATTACCTTATTGCATCAATTACCTTATTTCTCGAAGTGATAATTTGCTTAACAACAATCCTGTCAGCCAACACCAGGACCTTGGTAACGGAGGATAGAAGAAGTCTGGCTGCTTTTACCACTCCCATCTTGTCAGTAAAAATGGCAACCCGTCCATCAGGATCTCGACATTCCCCAATTCTCATGTCGGTCAGTTGGGCTATAGTTTCCCCTGCGATGGAAGAGATATGGAGCAACTTATTAACAAGAACCAGTATTAACTCTACCAGACAGATTATGATTTATCCTTTGATACACAAACTTAAGTGACAAAGACTTTTCCTAGACCACCGTATATAACATGACCATGTACTAACTGGTGAATAGCCTTTATTAATATCATGGCAATAATACTCAATTCCTAGATGTGTTCTAAAGGACTATACACACCCTTGATATACATACATGGAAGTATTCTTTATTTGATAGACGGAAAACGTATTGACAGAAAATTGGTTTGATTTACTTTTGAAACCGGTCAAATCATTTGCCTCCAAGATTTTGGAGATAAATTAACCTTCTATTAGACTTCAATAAATTTAAAATGAAATCAAATATGTAATTCTTGCTTGTTGGCCATGCCTTTCTCTGAGTATTGTTTAATTGATTATATTATTATCACCACATGCATACAAATATGGGTTGTGGAGGCTTAATGAAGGACACATGCACAAGTTTGAGGTTTCATTAATTATGGAACAAGTTCCTGATAAGATACAATGATGAGATTGCAATAGTAGGTTCACCACAAACACCCAGTTTTTGCAAACCCCATAATGTATTTTCCAGCTATAGACACCTAGTGTCATACATATGGTGAAGGCCCACTATGAAAGTCTCTTAAAAAAAAACCAATAAAATCACTTCTGTAGAACGCTTCTGTGTACATTTTACACAATTTCTCTTTCTTTCAACATCTTAATATACTTTCTAAATCATGGGCTATTAAAGCATCTCAACTGTATGCATAACACCTCTAGAACAATGTATTTTAATAAAGGTAACTTTTAAAGGAACAATAAATTTTATGGCATACAAATTGGTGCATGTATTAGAGCTGGGAAATTAAACTATTGCCTAATCAGTACTAAAAGCAGCAGCCCATCGCAGCACTCGGCTAGTGTACACGCAGTTGGCTGCCATTACTCCGATTGATTTCAATACAAGTGCTACAGAGCATCTGCAGGAAGTGTACTTAAGTATGCTTTATATTTCCACTTCCTGCTTTAAGAAAGAGTCAGTCAGAGGGAGGAGAAGAACGAGACACAACCCCATATTTTAGCAATGGCTATATATATATATATATATATATATGATAAAATATATATATTTTATTGAATAATGCATATTTCAAGTTACTGATGGAGGTCCTCATGTACTTTTCACAGAAAATGCTAGAGGAACATTTCCTGGCATACTAGTTTCATCTTTAAAAACACGGATAGATCCATGGCCTGTGTCCTTATCCTAATGGTAACATTATTTAGAACCAGAATGCAACTCTTTAATAAATAACTGAATTTTTATTTGCTGTACATTTTAACTATATGTTTACATGGTGTTCTAAGTTTTTGATTTTTCTTTTGGGAAAAGACTGACTAATGGAATAAGACCATCCATCAAATATTAACCATTAGAACATGAGCTGCAACCAACCAGGGCTTTTCAAAGCACACAACAGGAGATGCACTTTGGATAATAATCTAATTTCTACAGGTTATTCTCCTTAAATATTCTATGCCTCCTCAAAACAATGGTCCATCGTGTAAAAGGACACCATAGAATGTCCTCTGTTTTAAGGTTCACCGACCCCACAGTGTGTTTGATCTCCAGGGATTCAGGCTGAATCTGATCACAGTCCGGTCTCACCTCTGTCAGCAGGAGAGCTGGATGTGAGCGGAGAGAGACAGTGTTACAATGCTTGATTAGAGAGACATGTTTGACCAAACACATCTAATGTAAAGTGAAAACCGGTAGCTATGGGCTGGGGAAAAAGTTAAAATGCATATAGGGGATTTTTTTAGCCTTCCCCCCCACACACATTTACAAGGGGTAATTTCATCTATTAGATGTATTTAAGTGCTTATGATGGGGATATATATTATTTCAGTTTAATTCAGTTTGTATTTAGTTCATTTATAAATGCATCTCCTTTTTTGCAGTACGATTTTCACGTTTTATGTGCAACACTTCATAAAACGTTTATGCTATACGGATTTGTTGCAGCCTTGTGCTTTAAGGAGTCTTCAAGGCTACACCATAGACGTCTCTATTCCTCCTTCCTCTATGATGATGTGTAACGTTCTCTCCCACTGAGAGGCCTCAGCCTATTAGCCTCCTGCAGAGACCTGTGTATTGGATGCCTCTCCCGGCTTACATGAACGGGAAACAAATACAACTTGCAAATCCTTGAGTATAAACCGGTATTTGTACGTGATCCGTGTTGCTTGTAAAAGCAGAGACTTCTTTTTTCAACTATAATTGTATTTTAGAATATTGTTTATCCATGTAACAGTGTATTGATACAATATGAAGACGAGACCTCTTAGGTCCTGATAGCTTGTGACTAAAGACTTCATCTTTTCATTGGTCAATTTGACTATTGTTTTATTTTTGTTAATAAGATGATAATCGTTTAAGTAATATAATTATTTAAGTACAAATATCTACAGCTATTTATTTTTCTATTTAGTCATGCATTCACATGGGATTTACATGCATCTGGCCTAATTCTCCTTAAAGTGTCATCATAACTGCCACCACCCTGTACATACCCCTGTGGGGTCACTGATGGTCCCACTGCAGCTGATCACATTATATAAGGCTAGCTAAGCTTGTGGCAGGAGCGTGGCAGGAGCTCGGCAGGGGGTATACATAGTGAAGTTGGGGAACTGAAGCTGCATCTTGCCTGAAAACTTTCCTTCCAGCTCCCACTGCTGTATGATCAAGGACCCAAGGAGGGCTGCTCCCGACTCCACTATACATTACGAAAGGCCAACTCCAGTAAGCTTCTGCTGCAGAAAGAGTTTGCTTGGCCCTGTATTATGTATAGTAAATCAGCAAATTTCTTCAAAGTCCCCTTACACATTGAACTATACATTATACAGGCCCAGCACAGTCCTTCTTGGTGGAGAAACATGCCAGTGGTAGCCATTTATAATGATTAGATGATTGAAACAGTTAAAGCCACAACTCTCCCTTCAGTGAATAAACTGGGGTTTTTTTTGTTATTTTTTCCAGTAAATAATTAATTCTTGCTGGCTGTCATGTGACACAAGGAGAAGATGCTTACTGTGTTACCAAAGCAGCAGACATAACATTTTAAAGCATGTGTTGTTTAGTGTATTTAAACCAGTTATAATAATGATAAAATAATACATGTTTAAGTTCCTTTGCTTAACCTGAACGCTCCCATTAATATTTTATTTAGGTGGCTCAGCCCCATTCAATTGATTCACAGAGATCAAAGAGTGAAACACTTTGCTTTTACTTTGATTCTTTGCATCTGGCTTAGCTGCTAAAAAATAATTGAATCCATAGAATGACATGGTAAGAGAAGTACAGATGCATTTGTGGCCCTTCCCATTTTGTGGCTCTGCCCTCACCGATCCACAATTATGGCCAGTATTTTTTTTAGGAAAAGGTGGCAACCCTATTTTTGCATCAGAAGGCAAGATTTAGATTACAATCTCTGTGCTCAAAATACCAAGTAGACCAGGGGTTCATAACTCCAGTCTTCAAACTGCTTCATTTCTAGCAAACATACACAAGATTCTGTTTGCAGCTCTCGAGGAGTTGTGTAGCCCTGCTATATACCCATACTTAGACACTCTCTGGGGTTTTGCCCAAATCACAGGGTCTTGGGGTGAAGGGGCATATTCTCGGGGTCCCAAAATCTGAAGATGATTCCTTTCTATTCTACACTGACGTGATCATTTTTAAGACTTCCAACTGTAGTTTTTGCTACCAGTATGTTGTGGTTGATATCCCTACTTGAATTTAGGTGATTCAATGAAGTGTATGTTTAATAATGGCAAGTCATGAGGGCCGCTATTAAAAGCCATTGGGTAACAGATTAGGTGAGTCACTACATCTTCACAATGGGCTATTAAAGGTTAATATTTCAGGAGTGTGAGTCAGTTCAACTAGAAACTACTCAGGTATAGCAAGTGTCCCAATTTGGACATCGGAAATTGAGGCTATCCACATTGAGACACCATTGTATTGGGGGGGGCGGCAAAAAATGGGCATGTTGGGAGGCATTTTCGCCCACCCCTCTTTACCAAATAGCAAAATGGGAGCTGCAGTAGAGGTCGCCTCTAATGATTTTCTAACATGGGAGATATGCTGTTGGGCACTCACCAACCTTCAAGTCACTGTTAAAGTGGCAATGTAGTTAATTATTTTTAACAGCTTGCCAACTCTTCCTATAAAGCAATATTTGACTAGCTCTCTGATAAGGATTCAAATAAAAACCCCCTGTTCCAAACCCAGTTGGTCAGTAAGTTATATTGCCATTTAGGTAAATAAACCTGACTGTCTTCACTGCGGGGCAGGCTTGTATTTGAATGACGCAGCACAGAGAATCATTGGAAATCACAAGTGAACAGCAGGAGTCCCATTCAGCTGCAATATACGGTAGTCTGATCCCCAACATCCTGCAAAGGCATGTAACATGTTTTTACATTTGCTTAAAAAGGTATAGATTTTTCATGGAGTTAATGTGCACTTTATATAGCAAAGACAAAAAATTAATTATTATATTATAAAATAAACACATTGCATTTATTTCAAAAACTAATATTTCTTTTATTAAAAATCAATTAGGCAACACAGAAACTGGCTGCTGAGTGAATCAATAAAAACAACAGTGTTGCTAATAAGTTTTATTATATTAAGGCTTTAACTATAGAACACATAATCACAAATAAAAGATTTAACCGGCCAATTTTTTCGGCACAGGCACACATTAATCAATATGAGAGTTAATTATCCGCTACTTGGGCGCAGATCTAAATGCAACCAGAATAATACTCAGTGATATAGGTCCTGTAAGAATCTTAGTTGGTTGCTTAGGGTCCTGATTAGTTCCCTTTGTAATATGTTATGCCCTTCCAACAGACACATATACTATATCCCTGACTTCTAAAGAGCACTGAGCACTAATAAACACTCTGTTACACACGCTAACATAATATACTTCCACAAGCTAATAGCGTACGCTCATGCACACATGCTAACACCATACGCTACATACCCAACCTATGCATGGACTAACACTATATAGTAATCCACATTCTCACTAACATCATGTGGTCACACTCTACCCTCCTGATACACAACAACACACATCATACACTTACACATACATACTGCACCTGTATACACACACATCCATGTAGTCCTGTCGTTCACTGCAGCTCCTACTCTCTAAAAACTAAGATATTTAGTCATTTTCTGCTGTCGCTATCTGTGTTTCCTTATGCGCAGGTGAAGGTTTTCTTTATTGTAGTTAGAAATAGGGCAGTTTATTACAAACTCTGACATTCAAATGTTATTTAAATATAAGGAAACAAAAACAGCACACACATATGTATGCTGTTTCCAGGGGCATACCTAGAGTATTTGGCACCTGGGGCAGATCCTGTATGTGGCACTCCCCCACACAAACACTTTAAAACTGCATTGCTTCTATCGTTATATACTGGAGCAGACATTGAAGGTGGTACAGCATTATTGTTATCACTATACACTGAGGCAGACATTGATGGGGTACAGCATAACACCTAAAACTATATACTGAGGCAGACATTGACGGTGGTACAACATAATCCCCATCACTATACATTGAGCCAGACACTGATAATAGTGCAGCATAACGCCTATCACTCTATACTAAGCCAAACATTGATGTTGTGTATGCCTACCACTTCATTGTGTGGCTTAGGGATGCACCGAAACGAAAATTCAGGACTGAAACCAAAAAATCCAGCATTTACCTGTCCGAAACTAAATATGACCCTCCACCATAAAAAATCTCACACTTTTATTTAAAGTAAGTAACACAGCAAAATAGGACCAAAAAATCAATAACAATATTAATATATAAATGATTGTTAACAGCAATCACACTCCTATCATGCCCAGGCATTCCCAGATTCCAGCATGTACAAGCTGACTTGGCATGATAGGAGTGTGATTGCTGTTAGCAATATATATATTGTTATTATTATTGTTCACATGTGAACTCAGCACTGGAGGCATAGAATCAGACATACAAAGCCCATATTTGCAGGTACACAATAATAATGTATGGAAACATAGCCAGAGATAAAACTACAGGCATAGATGATCAAAGTCAGCTCTGGTGTCCACACTGCCCACATAGAACCCGGCCAGTACCCAGATTACACACACATGATTTACCATCTTTGTCTCCAAACAGCCCAGCATGAGTCATCTTTGTCCCATAAACACCCTGCCTGTGTCATCTTGGTCACCAAGGCTCAAACATCCTGCTTGTGCCATCTTTGGCTTTCCACAAATCAATTATACATCCATCATACAAACACTTTAACAGTCACTCACTAATTCACACTTTCATTCACATAACTAATTCACACAATCATTTATTCTCTCACTCATTCACACAAATTTGCACATTCATTAATTCATCCACACATTCATTCATTCTCTCCCTCTCCTCTATCTACCCCCCTCTCCATCCCTCTCCTTTATCTACCCCTCTCCCTCTCCTCGTAATCATACCCCCCTCCCTTACTATCTACCCCCCCTCACTATCTAGGTCACCCTAGCCCGTGGCACCCCTCTGACGATTGGCACCCGGGACGGACCGCCCACCGCTAGGTACGCTTCTGGGTGTTTCTCCTAAGCTTATGTAAGCTGGATGAAAAGTTTTGTGCATATTCAAAAAAAACGACAGAAAGTAGCACTTTCTCTCCCATGGAGATTCTAATGAAAAAGAAATAATGGTTTCTCTAGCTATTTGTATCACAAGCATCGTGATGACAACACAGTACACAGCCCAGCATCTACTTCAAGGCTACATCATGATATTTTTCTTATAGCATTATAGCATTTTATATTGTAAAAAGATGAACATTTACTTACTTACTTTTAAGGAAGAACAACAACTTGTATGCTTACAATTACACTGATTGTATCAGTAATTAGTATAATTTCTACATAATTTGGGGAAAAGGCAATTTTGAGTTACTGAAAGCTATTAAAATTTGCATGAAAAAAACCTATTATTGTAAGTTCAAGCAGTGATTATGTTGCATTTAAAATACAATCTAAAATGCACACTGTGGCACTGTACCTGTAAAAGCATAGGAAAGCTGATAGAAAGCTCACACACAGATGACAATGAGTCAACATCACTAAAAACATAACATAAGCTGTAAATATGGCGTCACAAATTCCCGCACGTCATCCAGTCATACACAAAACAAGCCAAAACAATGTAATCCACAAAATATGACCAGTGTTGGCATGCAGCCTGGAAAGAAAATCCACCCCGAGGCCATTGAAGCAGTGGGAGGCTTTCAAATAAGCCAGGAACGGAAAAAGGGATTGTTATTGTATGAAATCCTGACTGACACCCTGCCTGTTGTGGATGAGAGAAAGTGAACGCAGGTCAATACAGTCTGCAGACCTCTGAGTTATTTAGGGAATGCAGCAGCCTGAAGTCTAGGGTTTGCAGCTACATGACAATGCGGCATGAAGCATATACATCACCATTCATAATGGTATTTGCAGAACTAGAGGCAAGAAGTTGTGAGTTAACCATATGAGCACTGGGAAGCGTGCATATTGAACTGGTTTAGACAGAGGTCTGATGCATTACAACTTAAAGTGCTAATATATTTCGTGGCACTGTACAGTCATACATAATAACATATTTAAACATGCAGGAACAAAAGGTGCTCTCTAGAACATACAGGCTAACAGGATACTGTTATTTGCGTTTAATTAATTGGAATTTTTGTTGGGCCTCTTCACCCTAGAACCCGTACTGTCACCGTCACCCCAGGTATACGAGTCAGGGTAGGTATCGGTGCAGAGCTGGTATCGATGCTGTAAGTTCTGTCGTGCAGAAGATCAAGGGAGAATCTTAGTCAAGGCAGAATCTTAGTCAAGGCAGGCCAAGGTCGGGTATACCGGAGCAGGACTTGCGACATCAGAACACAGGGAAAGGCAGGAACCAGAGGTTTGAAAGTCAAGGCCAGAGGTCTGATACACAGTTCATGATCCACTGGCAACAGTACAATTTGTGGTCAAGTTTACTTCTATGCACTGGCCCAGTCCTACCGTGACTCTACCCTGGTTATACAGTATATTCCTCGTTACGTTTGTCTTTAGCACTTGCCTAATACATTGAGGTCTACAATGTCTAAATTTCATCTCTGCTTGGGGTCTTTAAAACCAACACATAACCCAAACTATATGCAGGATTTTTCCAAAAACTAACTTACCTTAAATAACATGACACTGGAATAGTTGGAAGAATAATAGCAACTTGATGAACTGGCTATTGGTTAGAATTGCCTGGAATTCTGATCTGAATGATCTACATCTGAATGAAAACTGATGATAATGTGTTTACAAATAAATATGGAT
Source organism: Spea multiplicata (assembly GCA_009364415.1). Lineage (NCBI taxonomy): Eukaryota > Metazoa > Chordata > Amphibia > Anura > Pelobatidae > Spea > Spea multiplicata. The sequence goes on along the minus strand of VKOC01005137.1, from coordinate 21,515 downwards.
GATTGACATCGGGTGAATTAAAAAAAACTATCCCCTAATCAACACTGATGCCAATGCTTCTGCTAATTATACCATTGTCTTTAATTTATTCAGCATTGCTGGCTACCGTACCATCAAAAAGAACAAGATGTTTGATAACACCTGCCAAATGTTGGCAAACTAAATTAAACTGTAAACTTCTTGTTCTTAGCAGTTGTCCACATGATACACAGAGCTGGTGTAAGGCAGCCTGCCCAGTATCCCAGTCTAGCCAATAGTGTAACGCAGAGATGTACGAGGGCAGAAGATGTGCAAAATGAAAAAGGATGTTCAAAACCAGCTCATACACAAGACAACCAAGGTACCTGCCTAGGGCCAAGGGTGCTTGGCAGGGCATGGTCCAGCTGCACATATAGCACCTTATCTAGGGATCCGTGGAGTGTCAGGCTAGCACAGGACATGCCTGTGCTTTGTCATTAACGAAGATGCATATTCGAGGGGACCTGTCCACACTTCTCAAGGACACAGGAGCAGAATTGCATGGGTAAGACATTTACCCAACTCAATGCATAAAGAAAACAAGACCCAACACTTTTATTCCAACGCAAGAGCAGTTGGGACCCTATCAAGACTGAATACATACTAAAATAAATTGTGTATTATGCCTTGCATCAAACTCCCAACAAGACTTAAATATCAACCGTGGTGGGAAACAGATGATTTTCAAATGAGAAACTGCTGGGTCCCAGATAGATATCTATATATTTAGGGAAATAAAGCCGACCATCTAATGTTTATCGGAGGTAGGGCACTATCAGTGCTTTCTCACCCTTCCTTAGATAGACGTATTATACATCTTGACTTTACTTGGTCACATTCACTTGTTGCTTGTAAAGAAGTCAGTTTTGAAGTACAGTCGAGGTAGTACAGTAGTGGTAACGGTTAAGATGCAACCTAGTGTCTCATGATTACCATACCAAATTAAGCTGAGGTACAGGCTCGTTTACAATACCCCTACACGTGCTTAACAACAAATGTGGTTAATGTAGTTTTAGTTAGGTGAATGAAAGATGGGTTTCTGTCCTGCTTGCAAATGCTACTCACTTGATACAGACCACATTTTTTTATATATTTACATGATTCTTCTAAAGTAAATACTTTTTCTTAAACGTAAATATTCTTAGAGATGCCTGCGTACAGAAGAAACAGATGAGCCTTTCAAATCAATCCAGTATTATAAGATTTCGCCAGCACGGAAAATAACAACTTTGATTACAGAACGTGGGCTTCTATTGTAACACATACTTTGATTCATGCGGCAATGAAAACAATGTAACTATGTCCCTTTCAACATTGTTTTACCTACGTAATGAGGATAATGCATATTCTTAAGATGCTAAAGAGCTGGCCCTACCATATGGGAGAGCCCGACTGCTTATTAGGCACTGACTGGCCCATTCAATAGGTTGTCATGGTGAGAAGACCACGTTCAACTTTCAACATGAATCGGTTACACATGTTCAGCAATTACCTACCTGCTCGTCTGGCCTCAATGCAGGCAAAGGTCATTTCCTCTTTCAGCTCACGGTTTTCATTGCCTATCGTTTCTCCCACAGTTACAAACCTCGCCACAGCTTGATTGACAGCCTGGCCAACCCGCTGAATTGCCTGCAAAGTCTTCTCTGATTTCTTTGGTTTTTCTTTATGGTTAATAAGTGTTGTTATCTAAAAGATTAAAAAAAAATCAAGATCAGCGTATGTAAAGTTATAAGCAGCTCATGGTTCACTTGTGTTCAAATACCAACACCAATGTTCTAACAAATAGAAATATAAGCGTCCAGGCCAAGAAGGGGTTGAACCAAACAGCTAGTGTTGGCAGTGGCAAATGTACTCCTACAATAAAATCAACTAGTTCCACTGTATTGTATGTCCTCTAAAATAGAACCACCATAGAGACCAATAACATTATTGGTCCACTTCGACCACTCTGCACCAAATAACTCTTTAAACATTTTTTTTTTTCCAAGTCTCTGTTTAATGAAAAAAAGAGTACAACAATGAGTTACATACATAGGTACAGTGCACCTTAAAAGGCGTCTTAGTGAAACAACAGGGACACGACGATCTACATAGCGTTACATTTGGCGATAACCACAATAAACATAGAATGTCATATCGTTCAGTACAAGGCGTAGATCCATGCAGGTACAAAATAACGTGATACAATAAAGTACATCAACCCAAGGACGAGAAATAGGTAAGAGATGTCCAATGAAGACTTTTTAGGTGTGGGTTGTATTTGGAATGCGCTTGGCGAAGGAAGCGGTTCGTGTGGAATCGCCGGGAGAGATTATGGTACAGAGAGTAAACCAACAGGAAAAGAACAAAAAAAAGAAACGGGAGATGGCGCGTGTCACTTTACCACATATCATACTTTAAACACTTTTTAAACTCTGCAGTCCAAGTGTCAAATGCTGTTGGCTCATCTTAAAAGGACAACTACACTGAAGACGAAGCACTCGCTTCGATTAGCCCTTTTAAGATTTTCAGGATCTCTTTATTAAAACACAGAGTGAATATTATAGACACTGCTGGCGTAAGGCGATCATGAAAGCCCGTGTTGCTGGGTAATACTAAAGAAATGATATTAAGAAACTGTGTTCTAACAGTCACTGCGGAAGTCCAAGAGTAGCTAGATGAATCACCGTTTCCTAAGAACAGAGTACTTTCACTGATTTTCAATGCTTTGTGACCATTTGTTAAACTTGTCTACAGTGTTTACATTTCCATTTCTGGCCTTCCTGTAATGTATTAGTTCACAGTGTTACTTTGAATTCTAAATTAGTATGGATTTCTCTGAACAGAGTTAACACATTCAATTATTCCGTTTACTGCAGTAGCATTCACATATCATAATTTCATAATAATGGATTTCCTTAAGCAACGAGTACATTTCAGATCTGTGTGTTTTTCTTCTTTAGTCAATTGGCTTTGTTGACACGTAGCTACTTTGTTTTTATGTCACCAGATCTTAGTGATATGTCCTGAAAATCATTTGTGTCAGAATATCGAAGAGATACTATAAATCAGATGCAAACTACTATTATTCTATGATGCCAAGATTAAGCGTGGCATGCTACGCAGAATAAAAATGGACGTAATGAAATAAACCAAGAGATTTATCTCAAGGACAGGGAAAACCTTTAATAGACATCCAAGAAGACCAAGCAGAATTACTTACATATAGACATAGTACATAAGGTTGAAAAAAGTCCATCAAGTTCAACCCTTCTACCTAAACTTCCTACTCTTGATCCAAAAGGCGGCAAAAAAACCCTACTTAAGCTACTTCGAATTCTGCCATCAGGGAAAAATATTCCTTCTTGACTCCAAAAGGCAATCGGTTTTCTCCTTGGATCAAGAAGCTCCAAAATATGAATTATATTTATAGCCCTGTATGTCATGCCTCTCTAAAAAAAAATATCCAGACCCCTTTTGAAGGGATCTAATGTATTGGATAATACCACCTCCCTTGGAAGTGAATTCCATACCTTTATTGTCCTCACCGTAAAGAATCCTTTCCTTTGTCATCTATGAAGCCTGCACTCTTCCAGTCTCAGAGGGTGACCTCTTGTTCTTTGTATATTTCTGTTAATGAACAGGTCACTGAAGAGCTCTCTATATTGGCCCTGCATATAAACTCATATGCCATATTCAAAGCATGTATTGGCAAATGCAGAACTTATCATTTGATATATTTGATTGGGACAAACGTTTTAGAAGTGATTGTGTCGCCATACCAACCAATGGCATGTGCTTGTTAGCTGGACCATACCATTCATCAGCGGACCAGCTGTGCTAATATAAAAGTCGACCATATAGAAGGCATGGTGTTGTTCCACTCAAACAAAGCATCAATTGCACTCTAGTATGTTAAGAAAATAACCCTCAACAGTTATGTCCCTTTATTATTTTCCTTTAAAGGACTAGACACATAAAAACAACCTCAGAAGCGCTTTCAGTTTCTACGGCAATATCCTATCAGCGCCTGTTTTATGTCATGTGACAATTATGTGCCTGGAAAAAGCGGCTTGGGCATTCAATAATAGTAGGAACCGAGTTTCTAAAGCAGCATCTAGTTACAAGTCTGTTGAAACAAGCAGGAAGAAGAATACTAACAATGTTGCATTTTTGGGTCACATCTACATGTATTCCATCACATCATTAAACTAGTTGTAAACAGTCAAATCAGTGCCTGGCTCCTCCACTGCTCCAGGACAATCACACTTAAAGAAAACGAGAGTTTTTATATACTTGTATATATACTTGAGTCTTGTATACATTAATTCAGTGGCGCATTGAAGAGAACCAGGATTTGTTTTACATTGTTTCACTTTGTTCAGCTGCAGATCTTAATTTTGTCATTATAGGTGGTCTTGTGCTAACGACGTTCTGCCCATGCAGTCCTCTTCACCACAGATGTGTAGTCATATGGTCTCAGAGTCTACTGTTGACAATTAGGACAATGTAGCTAGTTGATTGGACCAAGATAACAAACCTAAATTAATATGAGAAGTCACTATATAGCTGTTACAGACATCCTTACGGAAATGGAAAATTACACTATTTTTTTTTTTGCCGTGCATTGCCACAATGAGAGAAAATCTGCTGTACAAAAACTAATAAAAAAGGATGTTCAGAAATGTGTTTCTTACATACAGAAGAATAGTTATATATTTTCTGTTTATTTGGAGGCTCGGGAAAACTGCTTGGCAATTATTGGTAAAGTGCTATGTTTCCATGCTTCATTAGGAAGTGCCGAGGCACTAAAGCCGTTATAATAAAAAAAAAGAAGAAGAAGAAGACAACATAAATAAGATTACTTTGGAAGACGACAGAAAATCAGATTCAGGAGTCCACACTTACTCAAAAGGCACATGCTGCTTTGTTCGTAATTTTGCAGTGGCTGCAAAGGACATCTATCATTACCTTTTATGTCTGATCTTAATCATCCATTGAGGAGCTAAAAGACTGAAGCAATCCTTCCAATCTCCTTTTCTCCCAGTGCCACACATATCATTTGTTTATTCAGATCACTCTGCTGTGCTGTTAGTTTTAGGGAACATGTTAAATCATTGGTTTACTAAGCTAGAACACTCATCTTCTTCACTATTCCAAATTGCCTTTCATTTCATGCTAGACAATGGAAGTTAGCTATGCTAATGGATTCAGGAACAAACGTAAAAAAAAAAAAAAAGCCTACAGATTTTTCGTTTACCTGCGTCACTATCAATCACATCACCGACACAAACAACAACAAAAAGCCTACACGGTCTGAACAGATCTATAGTAACAACATTTAATACTCATTCTTCTACGTGAGACTTGTCTTAGTGTTATATAGTGTTAAGCCAATCCTCTCATGCAGAAGGTGGAGATACATTGCTTTCTTTACGATTCTATCTGTACAGACTTTGCCCCTTATTATTACATACATCAAAATGTCACTTAACAACAATAGCCAAGGTTTGTCTTGGTCACACATTCAGGGCATAATACAAATGTGAAGAAAAGCAAAAAATGGAATAATCATAAACTACTTAGCTTCATCGGAATAGGTTTAAAGGTACACAGAGAGGCTGATGCATAGTTGATATAATAAATGGTAGTGTGTGCACACAATGCTTTATATATATATATATATATATATTATATATATTTATATATAGTGGTACCTATACAAAATACCAAACAAACCATTAATAAACATATTTGAATTCTAATTCAGACTCTTCTCCTTGCCTGTTTTTGGCATCCTTAACCTCGTACTGACAACCTAGACCTTGCTCTTCTTCTTAGACCCTCAACATATTTTGCACTCCATACTCCAGGAAGCCATTTTGAAACAACATCACAACTGTGCGTGACACAAAATGTTATTTCAGCAACTTAATCCCTTTGGCTATGCTAAACCCCCAAGCAATGAATTCCAGACAATTATTATATTAAGAGAGAACAATCTACGTTAAAAGAATAGTTTGTAACTAAACCTATGGTGACGTCAAGTGCTTATCAGTTAGAACATCTCTTCACGCAGGTATACCAGTCTGAAGAACATGCATTCACGTTGTGTTTTATTGCTGCTATGTGACCTTCGTTCTTTGTACGTGTTCAGAGATTTCTTGCTTTGTAGAGCATAAGCGAGTCTGCATAAAAACCCATTTATTTTTATTACATGCTTAGGCAGTTATTAATTCAAGGTCCTTCAACAAGGGATTTTTTATTATAATATTTAGTTACGTGATACACAGTCCAACATCACAACAAAGCAAAACGCCCTAGAACAACATTTGCATGCTACAGAGTTGTATACATACATAGTTTCTATTCGCTAAGAAGTCAAGTGGTCAGTCGAGCTAGGGCCTAATGAGACACTCACAAAAAACAATTTGCATATTCACTAAGTTTCAAGAGTTGATGGAAAATACAGATAACAATATAATACGTAGGGACATTTTTCTTTCCTTTGAATGGTAGTGAAAAATAGATCATATTTATCACATGCATGTGATAAACTTGATTGTCAGACAACAGAGGAGGACAGCTGTAGAGATGCGGTTTCTACTTCTGGCGAGTGCTCGGTTTTTCTGTTTCGGAAGAATGCACTCACTGAGTACTTTAATATATGGAGCTGTCAGGGAAACTAAGGTGTCTCTTTATAACTTTAAAGTCTCTGATTTAACTGTGCTTTATACAGGGTAAGCTTGGCTCCTCTTGCAGTAAAAGAGCCTAGCCCTTCATAATGCATAATAATATCAGGGTGTGGAAACATTTAGCTCATTACCTGAGAATACGTAAAACTAACATTCTATTACGATAGTGGAGAATGAATATTAACAATAACCCTAAAAAAATAAAAATATATAAAAATTAACATGTTAAGATATCTTGCATGTAAGGAGATGAGGGCCCTGATCTTCCGAACCCCCTACAAGTAGCACTTTCTATTTAAACATCTATTAAATTCTACCACTAAAACCAAATTAAAATGGACTCAACATTTTTACCCTACCCTTTTCAGTAGAAATCACTTTTGAGATGAACTCAATTAACACATCATTTTGAAATGTATCTTTAAAGTGAAACACTAAATTGTGTCACTTGTTGCACAAATATCCGGCTACTTATTTCAAGGCTAGCAATGGGATACGTACGTCCATCATAGCTCATGCCCAAAAAACACTGACTTTTTCATCTCGGCTACCATATCACCTCAGTTACCTAGTAAGATTAATGAATATAAGGGCTAGCTGCTCAATAATTTCACCAGCTCCGACACTGAAGAATTCCAGGAATCTTTGCACTGCCATAAAGAACTCAGTATTGTTTTTGCCGTTTGACTTTTACATAAATCATGCTACCTGAAACCATTGTACATCTAAATGGAACACGCAACAGAAATATATTCTGTTTTCAAAGAAGGAATAGGGATTTGTTTTGAAATTGCTTAAAACCATTAAAGGTTTAAAAACTTTAATTCATATGATAGCCGAGTGTTCCCTTTAAATTCCCCAAATTTCCCTTCAAGTTATCATCACCAGCGGCAATATTCATTTTTCCCTCACCATCCACCTCAATGTGCCATGTAGCTGATCACATCTTCTGATGCATGGTATTATAACCACCAATCAGTTCCTCCGTAAGTTAAAATATATATATATTTTTTAATTATTATTTTTATTTTATTTTTTTTTTAAACTTTAGTAAATGTTTACTAAAGTACTTAAAAGAATTTTGATATGCATTAGTTGGCGAGACTTCTGCCTGGGACACTGACATAAACCACAAAATCAAGCTATATTCCAAAGAAACATATATATACTTTATAGTATATAAATGTCCTGCACAATTCACCTGTGCTACTGGAACAAGATATAATATAGTTCACAAGCTCGCACACATCACTCATACTTACCTATTTCTGAATACATTTTGAAAACCAAAAAAAAATCTTTAAATCTACCTATTTGGAATAATTTGGTTTGGCACTTCTGCTACAGTAACTCACACAGTATTTCAAAATGCTTAGTAACTGAAGCAAATGGTTCTATTTTTGTTAACTTTTTCATTTAAAATACTAACGTTCTTTTACACATTTTGTATTAATACATTCCCAAAACTAACCACAGCTGGTGCTTTGTCATCTACAATACCAATGTAATGTTTTAGAGATTTATAATTTTAAAATTAAAAAAAAATATAATAATTAAAAAAAAAAAAAAAAAAAAAATATATATAATATATAAAATATATATATATATATATATATACACCGTAGCCAAATTCTTCTCCCAAGTCTTATATGCCCCATCAGTGTGGTTGGGACATCAGTAGATGCTGGTTCTGAGTAGCACTTGTTCATCAGTGGATAAATTGAGGTAAGTTTGTCAATTTCACCTGAAATACCATTATTTACAGACATCAGTGTATGTACAAAAACCAATATACGAGATTCAGAGTAATTCCCCAAAATTTCAATGCTGAGGGCTAGACTGTTCATCCCTTGTATTAACATTAAATCTCTTCATACAAGAAGCCTGTGCAGCTGCGTCCACTCAAATGTATGATAGAACATGTTTTGTCAACATCTGCTCCTCCTCAACCCAACAAAAGCAGTTCACCTGCTACACAAAAGACGCATAATTGGATCATGAGATGTGCAGGAAACAAATTGCTTATAAAATTAATGAGTAATGTTCAATGAGACTACTGGTAGTTACATTAGACTGGAACTGCTGAAGTACTGCTGTAGTACTCATATTGTACCCATTTAACGGTGTTCTGAACACCACTAACTTTTTATTTATTTTTTATAGTTGGGTGAACAGTGTTGGCTCAAGTTCGACTTGAGCCTGATGACTTGCTCAGCCGGGCTCATCAACATTGGAATAATGAAAGTTAATTGAGTATTATGGACTTTATCTTATGTTTCCATTGGTTGCAAGAAAATCTGATTGTTGAAGATATAGTTCTTGGAGTCACATGACATTACTTTACAGTCAACTGAGTCATCCCAATTGATAGGAAAATACGTTTAGGCTATGTGTATTACATTTACAGGAATGGGTAACAGTTTAATCGATTAATATCAGTGTCTTTCAAAAATATCATGAATATGAACACTAAGAACTTGGCTTAATCAATACAAGATTTGGGATACCCTCACCTTACACAAGAATGAGTTACATGGTAGGTCAAGAGAAGTATATGATAGGTGTTTTACATTTGTCTTTCACTTTCAACAGGAGATGCAGAACTCAATATGTATAGAATTAAACAGAGAAGTCCCCAAGATTTGGTATCTACATTTCTACTTGAGTATGTACAGAAATCCTTACAGTTCATGTCAACAGTTCATAATAAAAATGGACATGTTTTGGAAGTAGACCAGATTTATTAGAAATATAATAAGCAGTTTTTGATGGAGAAGGTAGGAATAATGTATCCTGGCAATTGTTAATACTGGAGATTTTTCCATGTACTTTTACGAAATAGAGCAAAATAACTCATTCCAATATCATGACCAAGAATGATTGCTGAGAGAAGCAATAGAACAGGATCCAAAATTCACTTCTATTTTTACACACATAAAAAATGAGCAGCACGGACCAGATGGCTTCAAGTAATGAAAATGTGCAATTCACAGTAAAAAGACTCAGAACAGATCATAAATACTCAAAACTGAAGTACAGACTAGGGAACCAATGTCACTTTAACTGAAAAAATATCCAGTTCCAAAATAACACAATGGCAAGAATAAAAAATCTAAAAGGATAAAACCATACAAATAGCTAAATTAAATGTGACCATAGCCTAAAGAACAAAAGGTGAAAATTGTTGATTTTGTTGGCCTGGTCAAGAAAAGTATTCCTTTTGTCGTAATGCAGTATAATTGAATTAAACCAGTATTTTGTGTAAATGTTAAAATAAATGTTATTAAGGCTAATGTTTGCATTTAGGTCTAGAGTAAGGCTATAAATTAGTTGGAGCTAATGAATAAACACCCATTTTGAATGCTTAAAGATATTAGAAGCCGTTTTATTACCTGTGGCTGCCTGATTCTGGTAATTTGTGAAGTTGCAGGTCACATATATAATGATCTGAGGGACAATAGGGCTGTACATTTTACAGTCAGGTCGATTTATCAAGCCCTTACCTTATTTGCCTCCATAAGAATCTTTTTTACAACTTTTGGGAATGCTCTTAAAAAACCTGCAAACTTCAGCAAAAGAGAAATCGAGTTTTGAAGCAGGGATTAAACGAGTGGCTAATCCTACAATTAAGATATAGAAGGCACAAGGTGAAGCTCAGCCAAGGCAATATATAACCTTTATATAATACATTTAAAAATAAAAAAAGTATTTATTTTTTTAAACAAAACTTCTAAAGTTATTTATCAACAAGTATTTCTGATGTCACTAATAGACATTACATTTATAGTAAACATTGTAACCGCTCTGTATTCTGCTTAAATTTACTAAGATGATGATATATCCCAGCATGCACCTGTCCCCCTACTCAATTATGGTTGTAGCAGGGCCCTCCTCACCTGTTGTCTCTGTAAGTCAAATTATTATGTTACAGACTACATGTTATGTCCTGTCTATCCATTGTACAGCGCTACATAATTTGAAGGCGCTATATAAAACAAATAATAATAATAATAATACATTTAACAATGCAACATGGCTTTTAAAATAACCCATACGATGCTGGCACCTTTTCTAAACTGTGGATTATATATTAATTAGGACCCAGTTATGTATGTTAAGTAAAATAGAGGCCAAGTACATATGATAATGGGTAAGGTTCTCGTTTGAGCAACGCCCTCCTCACCTGTTCGCTCTGTAAGTCAATTTGTTACGTTACATACTACTTGTTTTGTCCTGTCCACCCATTGTACAGCGCTACAGAATTGAATGGCGCCATATAAAACAATAAATAATAATAACAATAATAATAATAAAATATATTTGTGAAGGTTGTCTTTGTCTTCTATGAGTATCAAGCCTGTATCAAGGGGATCTGGACACATTTTTACTGTTTGTTTAGGCTTAATTGAATCTAATTGTTCAAATACTTTGATCTCAATTGGCTGGGGGAGTTTGATCTTTGATCTGCTTAGACATGCAGTGATTTTTATTTGAAAAACAAAAGTTTGAGCGCATTTCACTATGTGCCCTTGGAATTGTATTGCAAAACTAGACTGTAACCTAGTTGAAGCACCCACTGAGTAAATTCTAGCAAGCTGTTTAATATTTAAGTGTTCAGCTTTCTATCGGATCAGTCTATTATAGAGACGTATTACTAACGTACAAGACACTATGCCGTACTCTCTTTAGGATAAGACAGTCCTAAATTGTGATAATGGACATACTGTATACTATTTCAATGCCAAGTATGCAAGAAGAGAGAGAACAGATCAAATCTACCCTATAGACAATAAATTCCCAGGTCCCATAAATCAAGAATATAGTGTTACTGTCTTTTCAGCAAATATATTTTGCAAAATTCATTTATTATAGTATGTTGTTTGGAGAAAATCTAAAAACAGCTTTTTTTTTTGCATAGTGACATATTTATCTTGAATGAGAAGGTGTGCTGACGTCATGAAAGGCAGAGTAATCCAACTCTTCTGTAATGAGTCACAGTGAGCAGCCAAGGGGGTTTAATTGTATTAATTAACATTAACTATTAAACAGCTGGGTATTTAATTTCGATGTTAGTAATACAAGCCAACTCATTCTTCCGGCATATTCTTTTCCTAACACACATCGGTGAAGCTTTTTAAAGAGGAATCGTCACAGCTTCACCTATTGAAACGTGTACATTTCATTGTCAGAAAGTATCCAACATCATCTAATTCATTTTCTATTCATTTTCATTCTCTAGTCACTTTTTCTATTATTTATGTTCTCCTAACCCCAGCATTACAAAGGCTCTCTAAATAAATTAACAGCCTTTGATTGCATATGATGGTTGGAGTGTCCCTTTAACAGGACTTTGTCTACTATAGTGGAATCTCAACAACATTTTAGACAAAGCAAAACATAACTGATGTTCTGTAGTCCATGCCAGACAGAATGATTGATTTATTTTGAATGCTAAGTGTCGTGTACATGAAACTGTGTTGTCTGGAGTAAATTGCCGAGTTTAGTTTGCTTAAATTCTTCATAAATGAACCATGCGTCATTTCAGGGTAAACTGCTTTATGTGATGTAGTAAAACCCTCAACAATACAGAGAAGCATGGAGACCCACTACCACCCCATCATCAGAAAGACATAGAATTATTTTATGATAGCTGTTTGCATGGTACTTCTCGGTTCCCACAGAATAATTAAAGAATGAACACTATAATAAAACATCATTACTTCCAATTATATTCACAAGGACGTAAAAAAGACAGAACAATGTCCACTTGGTGTGAAGGCCCGCTTTATGGACAGCACACAATATATATTCTGATAACTTGTAGCTAAACGCAATCATATGATGTTAAAACACACCATTGTTAAAAACATTATTCGCTGCAGTTTGACTTAAATATATAGATTATAGCTCAACACAAGACCAGTGTGCATTTGAAGGCATCTAGGCCCACTTCCCCTACGGAGAAAGTAATGGTCCTTCAAGTACACCTTAGATGATGCAAAGCTGGATCGTTATTGTGAAACACACAAATAGCGAGCTTGCACAATTTATAAGCTATTTATATACCATGCAAACTGAATCTTAAAAGACACATAATAAGAACATTCTCTCCAAAATAAAAGTGAACAAATGTTGAGTGAGAATGTGTCCGCCTCCTTACCATCCATATTTTAACTGCAATCAATCTGGACAGCGAACACTCGACCTTTTATCACCTGTCACTTTAATTTTATGCATTATCGAAGCATGGTATATTTCCCCCATCCTAGCCTTCAAGCTTCAGTAGCCATGTGTCACTGAGCATTAACTATCGGAAGAGTGGCGAAGCTTCAAACAGGAAAGGATAATTACTGGGAACCAGTAGCAGAAAAGCCTAGACTAGTATGTGTACTAGTAACATATACCAATACACAAACGAAATGTTATAAGTCAGTAGACGTCGTTACAGGCAATCCAGTTCTCGAAAACATAATGCAGTGTTAGTACTACCAAAACGATCACAATCATGCATCTGCTGCTAGCCTCGGTTAAATGTCTATCACAAATCTCGGGAGAATACATCACTTCCTATCATGTCGCCTCCAGCACGCAATAAGAACATCTGTCCTACATCCAATAGCCACTATGAAATAGCATTTAAAAAAAAAACTACAGCCTGTTACAAGTGAAATGATGAGGGGAATTTACTACTAGCCTTGATTAAAATTCTGCAAAACATAAAATTTGACAGCGGATAATAATCGCTTGGTCGACTAAGTCTGTCCAGTGCCATATCTGGTTTATTACCAGCTCAGACTACTGGAGCCTTTGCTTCCATATTTATTGCAGACAATACAATGTCTAGGCCTGGCATAACGTCTTATATGCATTTATTTGAACATCTTTCAGATACAGTAATCTTGTTTCTTACTAAAGAAATTAATTTTCTATCGAATTTCACATTTCATTTTCATCAATTACCGTTATGTCATTTTTTTTTTTTAACTGTTCCATTTAATTAAAAAAAATTGAAGGACCTCTAAGCCTTGCTGTGCCTTTTAGTAAACTGGCATGTTCGTTTAGCAGACTTGGATGGGGCACTGTTGGCTTCAATCCTTAACTTGTTAGGGGAGAATTTATTAGGAGCCAATGGATGCCTACATATCAGTATGTATCCTGCTCTGCCCCGTGGGGCAGGTGTTAGAATCCCAATTAACTTAATTTTAGAGCCCATAGAGAGAAAAAGTATTGTGAGACCTAGATTCCGTGAGACTGCACAGTTCACTTGTCCTTGCATCCTACGTCTTTCGCCGATATAACATCATAATGAATACAGAACAGAAGATATGGCCTTGTAAGAAAGAGCAATATCATTATTACCAGTATAACAACATAGCTGTACATAATGGCAGTTTAAATACATTTCTGGAGCCATGGCGTATCCAACCACTGCCCCTCACTATTGGTGTAATATTAAGTACAACTTTGCCATGACATGCTACCCAGAACTGAGCAGAAATAAAGAAAAAAAAATATTCGTTTTCAAGCCAGAGTCCATTTGCAGCAGCTCTTATTTTAATGAACTCTTGATTAGGGCAGTTTGTAATCATTTATTCATAATTTAGCCTCTGGGGAACTCGGTGTCTCCTAATCAGTTTAAAGCCATCTGTTGGCTGTGCTAAATTGTAGGAAAATAAATAACTAAAAGAAAAAAAAACGACTATATTTGTGGAGGCAGGCAGCATAAGAACAGAAATGTTTTATGATCACACAGTAAGCAAGGCTTTTACTGCCGCAAAATCTGCCATCTGAAGATTAACTTTTAAAATGTCTTACAACAAAGTTACCAGAGCAGAGATGCAAATGTTGATGTGAAATACTAGGTGCTATACATTGACAGAAAAAGCGTACCTAGATCATTAACAAATGCGCACTATAGGCAACTGCCAGAAAAAGTAAATAAGTATGGGGATGATGATAAGGAACAAGTAAGCAACTGGGATGGTCAAACCATACAGATGACACAGGTATAAAGAAAGGAAGTTCATCCGTAATGGGACAGCAGATATGTTCCAAGGACATCAGAAGGCTTAGGTCCAGCCCTGGTAATTGTGTTTTTCCACGCCCAAGACACCAAAGTAATAATGAAACCTGGAAATTGGCTACATGATTCCAGCCAGTCATGGCATACACAGAATGCATAGGTGTCTCAACATCGCCACAGTGGGAAAAAAAAACACCAGTAACAGGTTAAATGTTTTAAAAAAAATATTTCCAAGGAAAACTGATCTTTAGGTAGTTACGGTATTTCCAAAGGATTGTACTGCATTTAAACTGCATTCTGATCAAATTACGAAAAAGAATGTGTTTCAGGGTGCTACCCTTCCAATGCCACCACTAAATTAAACCTTTACATGGTTGAAACCAAGAGACCTGAATTGCTTTCGCTCACAGGGATTTTTAAGTTAGGTATGTTACAAAACCCCTGTAAAATCCAAGACGTGAGAAGCCACATTCCACCTATTTAAGAGGACTTACTACTCCTAAAATCTTCTGCTGGTCATAGTCAATTAGCTGCTGTACTCTATTGAAATTCAAGGGGATCCCTGGGAGTAGAGCAACGACAGACAATAGCGCCAAAGGAAAAAAAGCAAACGGATGAATGCCAGTTTAAATTATTTACGCTTTCAAGCTCCACTATTTATAATGCTGAATCTCGCTAAATTATCTAAAACGATCACCATATGATTCCATAAGGTAGACTTTCGGCTCTCAAGCCCTTAAAATGCTTGTGTCTGGGAAAAAAAAAAAGTTAAAAATAACTTTAAAATAAAATTAGAGAGAGCTAATCACTGAATAAAAAGCATGACCTACTTCCTAAATTTTACCAGAGGACCCAAATTCATTTAGAACAAGCACTGATAAGTGCTGAACTGCCATAGTGCCTACAATGCGGAAACACGTGTAGGGAAGATTTCAATGTGCTTTAATATGAAGGAACTTTGTGGAAGAGCCCACTACTAGTGTAACTATGCATTATTTTAGCAAAGTTATAGATTTACCTAAATGGTATGAAAAGTATTGAAAACAACATATTAAACCATGTAATTATTTTTAACAAAAATTAATTGATGTGATCTGAGACAGTGCTGAGCTATGGAGGTTTGTACAATTAAAGTCTAAAGAACCAATTGCCACAAGCAAGCGGACAAATACCGTATTTGATCAATTATAAGATGAACCCGATTATAAGACAACCCCCCAAAGTTTGAATATTAATTTAGGAAAAAAAAGGAAAAAGCCTGAATCTAAGACTATCCTATAAGAAACGTTTTACTAGTAAATATTAATTCATATGTAAACAATTTTTTCATATTTACTAAAAACTATGATCAAGAAAAAAATATTTTTTTGTTTTTATTTCCTTTTATTTGCCTACCTGCCCCCCGTTATACACATCTACCCCAAGAAATGCCTTTAACTCCCTATTTGCCACTCTGCCCCCAAGATATTCCTTATACACCCCTATATGCCACTGCCTCCTGCCTCCCTGCAGCGCTGCAGGGGATCTGGATCTTAGACTTGAGCAAATACGGTATTAATAAAGTAAAACTATTAAACTGTTATAGTTTTCATCATTAGTGGTGATTATAAATAAAAACCGAATAAAAGTTGAAATGTCCACAGGATCATTTACCAAAACCTAACAAAATCTAAAATGTGTACTTATTAAAGATTCCTTGTGCCCGTAATAAAAAGTACTGGAATGGTAGCACAATATTTATGGTGCGGAAACAATACAAGACCTGGCTGCCACTACTCAGACTGGGCTTTTTGTTACGGCACCATTGGTTCCTCAAGTTTTCCTGTCCTACCTATCTCTTAACATAACAATGATTGCTTTTGTTTTAGTTATGACAGAGCAAATAACAGGAGGTTATTAAGTATTTTTTTTCTTCCTTCATCATCCAACTGAAGCTGTCAATCAGCTGCATGACGCTGTCAATCAGTGGCAAGAAAGTACTTCCATTAATATCAATGGAAGCACATTACTGTCGCTGATTGACAGCTAAAGAAGCCAATCATTGGTAGGAAACTGCTCCCATTGAAATCGATGGGAAGGATTTCCACATGCGCACTGAGGTCAAAACAGATACCAACATGCAGTGTGCGCCAGAGCCAGTAAGTAAATCAGATCGACTGAATGCATCTCATGCAGGGCAGTTAGCTGGGGTGAGGAAAGGGAAAAATGCATTTGGGGGATACTGCAGAATCAAAACAAAAAACCGGAGCAGTGAGTGAGCAGTAACTTTAACAGGGAGTAATCATTTTTTAAGCCCTGAGAAAATGAAGTTATAACGATAGCTTTCATTATCCACAATTTCTTTTAGTCTACTGCATTATATACGTTTATTTAGTCACGTAGGAACCATATCTGGAAGGCTCTCTGGCACTTGCTGAAAAGAAAAGTTAGAGGAATAGGCAGGAACTGGGGAGAACTCAGCAGAAAATGTGCCCCCACCTAGAGATCAGTAGTGGACACCACTGGCTTGGCAACCAGCCACCATGCCTTTTGCCTCTGTGGCACATTCAGTGAGCTCCTAGCTATGAACATAATGTAGGGTTGGAACGTACGCAAAGGATATTTATTAAATTCCAACCACTTTTATCAGCTTGCCTGGCATGTTGCATATTTTTGCCTCAGTCTTTTCACTAGGCAAAACTAAGTGCCATCTGCTGTTTTTTATATTTAAACCGTATATTTTATTACAAAATTATCCAGTGGCCCAGATCAGACCAGAACATTCAATGTTCTCTGTGTTGCATTTAAAATGCATTCTGTGTCTATAAAATCCTTCCTGTGACAAATTACCACAAAACCATTATTTTTATGGGCAAAAGGGAAAGGGCTCATCATACTATTTCACATAGTTTACTTCTATTCCAGCATAATACAGATGCAAGCTGTGTTATCACGCATTCTACTTGTAATATTTCAATCATTAACTTAATTATCCTCTTTTTTTCCTTCTCCTATTTTTTGCCCAATTGGCAATCTTGGGTAGTCCATTGCTCTGTGCCATTTTAGGCAGCAAATATCTCAATAAATGCTAGGTGGAATAATCCACTGCTCTATTCTCAATGATAGTTGTATACTATAATATTATATATATATTAAGAAAAGACTTGCGTTTCATCTTAAAACCTGGGGTACTTTAATATGAATTCTTCTTTAGTAGGGCTGTAAAGGACCTTGAAATAATTGATCAAATATTTATATAACTCCTTCATTTTTTTTCCTTTCAAGTTAAATAAACAATGGTCCAGGAACTAATGATTTGCAGGTTTTAAACATGCAAATCATTACTGGATCTTTTATTTTAGTGTAGTCAATGTGATCGTGTTGGTGGGTTAATGGCATGGGTAGGCAAAATGTCCATGACAATGCTTGTGGAGGTCACTATTGCTTATGAGACAAATGCCTTTCACAAAGAATGTTGCTGGCTACCCCCAGTTAATTGCTTTGCTTTTGTATATAAATCTCTTTATAATATAAAGAATCTACAAGCTATAAGCCATTATTAAGGCAATTCTAATGCATATGACATCTGAGAGGTCCCTTTAAATGCCTGTGTGGTTCCCATTGCAAATGCATGGAGGGACTCTGAAGAATACTTCCCGTCATATGAATTTGCCTCTTTTCCGCACCCAGCTACTTGGCTCACCGGAAACGTGTTCGACCATTGCTGTAGCTCCTCCTAAAAGTAAGCAATTTAGGTTGAAGAACACATATTAAAGTACTTTACTATGCATTCTTTGATGGTGAGGCTGCATGGGACACTGGAGCGTCCCTTTAAGGTCCTTTCAATCTGTAATAATGTTACATAATAATACATGTATGTTTTAAAAACAAATAACAGATCATTCCAGATTCTTAGAGCAACCTCTTACCCTGAGACAGCAAACAGAGCTGCTGCTTTCTTCTGCTGTGCAACTGGTCGTCGGTTTCAGGTTAATGTACAATCACTGTCAACAGTGAAACCCAGCAACAGTTTGCTGCTTGGAAAATATTTATTGCATTAGTCTGAGCAGATGGCTCCTGCTGGTACAAGCAGGAGAGAAATGGTAGCAAAGTACTCAGAACAGGAATCAATCAGAAACCAGCCCGCAACTACAGTAGATGCATTGTGCCCTTACATTAAAAAAAGAAATATATTGATTACAAAACATATCAGTGATTAGGTAAAGAGCGGCTCCAGGCGCATGCGTTAAAAACGTGTCCATAGCGGAAATTAAAATTATTGTATTAAATAAAGAGGATGTTCTTGCTAGGAGACTATTTTCAAGAAAAGGGGTGTATTTTTTGTCGGACCTTTCCCACCGAGTCTTACACATTTGAGTAAGGGCAGATGTCCAGTGCAAAAGGAAATGCTTCCCCAATGAATGATAAAAAAAGTCCTTTTTGTTAGCACACCAGGAACTATGATCAAAGGCATATTCTGGTCTAGGCCTAGGGCAGCCGCTCCAGAGGGCTGGCAGTCCCTATGCTGCATAACTGGTGGCAGACCCAACATGCCATTGCTTCATGGGCCAGTTGGGCAGATCAGTGATTTCTCTTCTAACTGGCCCACATAAACTATGGTATTGAACTTACTCCATGCAGTTCATGTAGTCATATGCTGGCGCTAAGCATGGTGGATGGCAGTCGAAGAGGTTAAGCGGTAGAGAACCAAGATATGCCTGTGACTATGGTGCAAAAATCTGTTAAAATGTGACATTTTTACATTAAGAAAGATCCAGCTCAGTTTCCACTCAACTTCTCTAATGGAGAGCATGATCTTCCTAAGACACCCTAAATGCATTTATAATCTCACGAGCCCCTTGTTGTGCTTCTGTAGTATTTAGTAAATATCATACAGGCAGCAAAAAGGATAATAGTACCCTTCTATGTTTTATGTACTGTTTTGCATCATTTGATACTAATCTTGTATGAAGCGGTTTACTTTTTAAACTCGGTTGGTCTGGAAATGCTAAAAGGATTCTGTCACAATCTTTAACAGCGATAAGGAGAGGCGAATAGAGCATAAATTACATTATTTACAGTAGATCAAGTGGCGGGAACCAGTATAACGGCATACTATAAACCATTTCAAAGTTCCTGTTTCTCTAGAATGCATTAATCGACATACTGAATTTTGTACTGGTGCTCTGGTTACATATGCAGTACACTAACTGCCATGTCCTATAGGTTTGGCCGAGTGGCAAACTTTTTTTGATTGTAGATTTGCTATTATAAATATTTGTTGAATTATATAGCGCCATCATATCAACAACAACAGGCATTTATCAGATTCCACAAAAATGGGTCAGCATGAGATAGCAAAAAGCTTAAAAGCTCTACTCAAAAAGATTGGTGGCAGCCAGGGGCAAGGCCACTATTATCAAATCCATTTTTTTGGTTATTACTCCTTTCTTTACCCCTCAAAGGCTGTTAATATCTTTTATTTATATACCGCTAACTTTTTATGCAGAGCTTCTTACAGTACATACGCCCAAAGGATATAACAAAACTAGTACTGACAGACGAATCCATACAACAAAGAGGGCCCTGCTCGCAAGTTTACAATCTAGAAGTTAACTTTGGCACTTTACAGTACATATTTTGCACATTTTCAATAACATTGTCATGTTTACTTACTATAAATAAATCTATATTCGACATCAGCATCAGCAATTATTGATTTGTTTTCAAAGTTTTGGTCTACAGAATTTTAGTCCACTACCACTGGTCGTTGGTCAAATGGCGTGAGAGTCTGTGTATGTACCCCTGCCAGCTGGGGAAAACGCAGGGGTAGAATATGAATATTGAAGAATAAAACAGACACGATTAGAAAACGTTTGAAAAGGAAGCCAAAGGCATGTGTTAAAATAAATAACCTGTACAAATAAGGAGCACATGGAAATTTAGTTTAAGAGTCTGATGGAAGTCAAACTGCATTATCATGGAAATGAATGTCATTGTGATGTTAACACACAAAGCACACAATAAGAAGAAGAAAAAAACGACAGATGTAAGGAGACAGTTGTACTTGTATTTTGTATCGGTTAAATACCTAGTAAAACACCTGGAAAAAAGTGTTGTCAATGTAGTGGTCTACAGAAAACCCCATGTAAAATAATATTTTTAATGATAATAATAACAACCATAAAAACAGTCTTTAATAGTAACAGGTAATCTCTAGTCAGCTTTTATTTCCAGTGTTTTGCTTGAGGTAATTAAGATTATTGCTAAAGCTCATTAATACAAAATAAAAAAAAAAAATACAAAGTAAATTGATGATTATACAAAAAAAAAGAATCAAACAGCTACTATTTTGTTACATTGAAATATTTATATTTATAATTGAAATAATATTTATGATTATTTCTTTCTTTAACGTTTTCAGTCTATTCCATAAATGGTATCAAAGAGACGATAGTCTGACAACGAAGGAAAAGGGAGCTCTTTATATATATTTTTTTTTAAATTCATGAGAACTTAACCGAAAATGTACTCGTTCGTCATCTCGTGTCATTAGACCTCAACAGAGGCGTATCTACTGAAAATAGCGCCTATGGCAAGCACTGAAATTGCGCCCCTGTCCAAATATCTAAAACCCATTTACTAGCCCCTGTTGCCCATATATATATACATATATACAATGCATCCACACATTAACTCATGCTCTCCCTCATTCACTCAATGCATCAACACATTAACTCATGCTCTCTCTTTCACTCAATGCATCCACACATTAATGCACACTCTTTACTTATATCTACCCCCTCTCCCTCCCCTATCAC
>VKOC01005135.1:0-13607 GCA_009364415.1 Spea multiplicata | reverse complement strand
TCATTATTGAATGTACCGATTCCCTGCTTTCCCCAGGTCGCTTTATTATCCGATAATGAATCTTAGCAGCGAATCATAGCGTGTAAAGTTTGGGTTTTTTGTAGGATTTGTTAATGTATTTGAAATATTGACTTTAAACAGAAAAAAAATCTATAAATGCCAGTAAAATGGAATTCAGTAGATTTAGAATTTAAAATAGATTTAAAATTTAGAATTTTTGTTTTGGGGAGTGAGTAACCGGCACACATTCTAGTTTCTCACCTCTAAAAGTATCACAGAAATTATAATTGAAGGGACTATAAATTTAAAATAATGAAATCTCGATATTATTTTGTGTTTTAAAGGCAGTTTTGGTGCTTATTTGTCTTCTAATGTTTTTGGGGAAAAAAAGTCTAGACCCGGAAATTTTATTTCCAGTACTTGGGTTAAATGAAAGTGTTAAAGAAAAATAAATAAATCAGTATTTGCCATTTTCTTAATGCCTTTGAGAGGTAAGCGTGGGTTTCTTATACCGTATGGTCTGCACCGGCTTACAAAGTCTTCTCCACCGTGAAGTTTTCCAGAAGCTGCTGCGTTCACAGAATTGCATTAAAAAAAACCTGTGTTTTTGCCCTATTTTTTTTAAACATTCTTGGTATTTATTACACTTTGTGGTTTAAAGGAACCCTGCGAAACTAGAAGAATCCAAGCCGGAAACCTGAATGCGTTTGATGGATCCCAAGTTACGGAGAAGGAACCTTAAGGTCGCAGTTTGGAGGTTGGCCGCCATCGATCGATTTGTCTACTTAGAACCAAAGACCACGTCGTTTGGGCCCCTGCCCGGCGAGATCGCTCATGCCGCGTGGCATGCTATGGATTTTGGGAGAGCTGGAGACCCACATGTCAATCACTGGCGCTTCGTGGCCATCGCAGGTACCTGGAGAGCATGGACCACCTCACCATAGAATTAGCAGATAAAATTGTGCGCGTTCCCACTTTTGCCCCACGTGAGCTTTACAATCAACCAGTCCAGGTTGTATCGGATGAACGGTTTTCGAGTCACAACGTTCCACACCTTCATCAGCCGGGGTCTGGATACCGGCAGGAACCTTCCTGATGATGGAGTAGAAAGCTCAGGATGTCTTCACCGGTGAGATGCAGCAGAACATGCGCAGACCACGAGGAGCGGAAGGTCTAGCCGTAAACAGCCGGTAATGACGAAGAGAACATCATCGATACAAGGAATGTGCGTCGGTGCCACGTGAAGCATCGCGTTCTGTCGTAGCTGCAGCTGAAAGACGTGGTGTTCGAGCATCGTTGACGTGTAGCGCGCGGTTAGGGTTATTCCGCCCCGATGTTTAACGAGTACAGTAATGCCAAGTACAGTTAACAAAGCCTGCTTGGGTTAAAAAAAGACTGAATCCACGAGTGGCAGCTTCTATTCCACTCTCTCCTGTAACGTGGCCGTTCTTCTTAGGTTTTCCTTGACTTTTATAAATTCTGGCGCATGTCCTTCCTCTTTAACCTCTTCCTGTTCTCTTTCAAGCTGGACACAGAAAATCGACAATTTACAGATCAGAACAATACATTTTTTTCCCCCACTTTATTTCCAGACCTGAGCCTGGGCTCTTGCCGCAGTTGGGACCGAGAAGCCACCGATTCCACCTTTAAGAAAAGCCTACTGCTCACGGGGCATGCAAGAAAAATGTCTGGAGTTGTGTCGTGATCAGAAAACCCCATAGAGACGTTCTAGCCCTTGTTACATTGTGTCACTATGTAGAGAGATAGAGAATGTCACACGACAATCGCCAGGAAGATAGAGCTGTATATAAGACACATGTAACAAAGGCCGTCATGTCCTGGAACAGACGCCCACGATAGTATCGAGTATTACCGCTATATTATTAGAGTATTAGCTCTTTATTAATACATTTTACTTAGTGAGTTGGGTTACCAGCGTTACCTGTTCTAATCTCTGCTGTCTCTTTAGAAGCTCCTGTTCGAACGGAGACTGTAGCTTCTTGAGCTCCTCTTCCTCTTTCTTCTGTTGGATGATTTTGTCTCTCCTGCGATGTTCCAGGACTCTCTGGAGCTCCGGCTTTTTGTCAATCCCCAGACCTCTGCAAAAAGAAAAAACATTCATACGCCGTATACCTCTGTTCCAGGGACAGTCATACAAAATTCGGCGGTTCTAGTGATTGTGACCAATATATCCTTAATTATATCTCAAAATTCTTCCATGAACTATAATAAAAACAGATCATGTTAAAAAAAATAAAAAAAAATAGACTCCATCGCAATTCACCATTTCACCACCAGAGGGGGTGAAAACAAATAAATGTGTTTTATTATTATTTTTAATTTTTAAATTATGCAAACCAGCATTTTTAAAAATATTTATTTAGTGATCAGGCTCCATAGATGAACGATTGAACCGCTGCTTATGGATCAAAAAGATGTTTAATTTTAGGATTTTGCTACAACAATAATGGAAAAAGAGAATCCAATTTTTACAAAAAAAAGTAACGCTGTGTTCCATAATGCAGGAAATGCTGTAGAAGTATTTTTGTTTCATGATCTAATATCCCAAATTGTAATTCCCAAAAACTGATTTTAATTCTGTGTGCATGCGCAGTCATTTTTTACATCAAGCATTTATTTTTATATTTTCCCCTTTTTTTTTTTTAAATCATCCGTTTTTTACAGTTTAAAAAGTAATGCAGTGGAATGGAATGTTAATACGCCGAACAGACCATTCAATAGGTTGCTACGGTGATGAAACCACTTTATAAAACTTGCATTTACATTGGCCACGTCCTGTGGGTTGGACAAAATATTGGGCAGAATGCTTTCCTCTGATTGGCTGCACATTTTATATATATATTTAACATCATTGTAACTTGTTTTATAGCTGCAGGGCCGCGCAGGATTTAAAGGTTCCGGACCGTTCTATAAAGGTCAAGGCGCAGGCAGTTGGCCCGCAGCAGCGACCCCGTCCCCTTATTGTTCCCGTGTTTGTTACCGGATCTTTGTGTCGGGTATTAGTAACCTACAAGATTAGACTTGGTGAAGATCATGTCGTGATCGGGATGGATTACAGCCGTTCTCCCTCGCTGGCTTTCACGTGTAACCCGGCAGAGTCATTGTACTCGACTTTATTGGGAAAAAACTGAGTTTATTCCGTTAAAAATCTTTATTTATGTTTCTAAGTAATTTTATTGTGAAAATAACTGCGCTTATTTTGAATTTTTCTGTATTATAAGCTATTGGACTGGATCTAAATCGGCTGAAATTATAATAAAATTTCAGACAATTCGAAGAAGCAAAAAAAAAAAAACTCTAAATAATCTGCTTTCCGGTTTCGTACTTTGTAGGGTGGAAGACAATTTGACAGCGACAGTAGTGTTATCTGCTCTCAAAAGGGTTAACAGTTTGCAGCTCTTTATGCTATAGCGGTCAGAACTCCCCCATCCCATAATACTTTTTTACAACTGGCGCAGGACTCGTGGAATGTGTTGTCTAACAAAAGAGAAACACTTGTGTTAAACATCTATAACTGTAATAATGGAACAAATAATAAATCTAAAAAAACAAAACAAAAAAAAGAACAAATTGAAGACAAAAAAACGGAAATCTTTTTTTTGGTTCTTTTTGGGGTTAACAGAAAACGGACCGCATAAAAACTTAAGCTTTCTGCATAATAATTCTTAAAAACATACATATTTATATATCTTCCAGACTGACTTCTGATCTGACCTTCGATGGTTCATTAGAAGTTCTCGATGGAGCTCCTGGTGGCTTCTTGAGGCCTTCACGGGATTAAGGATCTTTTTGGGCTTGATGAGTTCCGGGTTTCCCTCTAAGTAATCAGGATGAGACAGAATGCTCCCGATATCCGGAGGATCCCGCTGTATCTCGGAGTACATGGAGGCTGCGGAGAGAGAGAGAGGTCGTTGACAGAGATTATTTTGCCGTTCATTGTGAAGAGACTGTAACTCGTTCAGTAGGACGAGCCAAGGAGGACAAATCCAAAGCCAAGACTTTGGCCTCTACTATGGTGAGAAGACCAGCAGAAGCGGAGATCTTCAGGTGTCTTGGTGGATTGGTGGGTTTTTATGATAATTGGAAAGCCACCATTACTCTCATGTGACCACATTTCATCTCTTTTTCAGCACAGATTGATTCATTCATGGATGGAGACCTTAAAAAGACCCATGGGGGGGAATCACGGGGAAGACCTTAAAAAGACCCATGGGGGATCATGGATGGAGACCTTAAAAGACCCATGGAGGGGATCACGGGGAAGACCTTAAAAGACCCACGGGGGATCATGGATGAAGACCTTAAAAGACCCATGGGGGAAGACCTTAAAAGACCCACGGGGGATCATGGGTGAAGACCTTGGAACCTCCACTGCTAGGTAGCCTCGAAGGTCTGAAGTTGAGCACCTCTGGTTAATAAATTGGCATTGTTTTTGTTCAATAACCCTGGCAGAAGATAAAGAGAACAAAAAAAATGTTTCTCTAGTTTGGAAATCTCGCTTTCGCAATCTCAGCTGGCAGTCGGCGAGGCGGGAGTCGGATTCCTGCGTTGGCTCTTCTGCCAAGCGATACGGGAATTGGTTTTGCTTGCTTTATAAACCCGTTCAGCAGGTTCCTGATTAGCCAAAGGATGTTTATTAGAAATTAAAAATACAATTAAAAGCCAAACTATTTCTTCCTCCTCTACACCCCTGCTTGTTTTTACTCCCCTGCTTGTTTTTACTCCTTACCCTTCCTCGGCCACCACCAGAGGGCGCTCTTCCTCCCCCAGTGTCTCCCAGCTTCACACGCAGAATAAAAGGGTAATAATTCACATAGAAACGCCAGAAAACGCAGCTTCCCATGGCCACCGCTCTGTTAATTATTCACTTTCTTTCTGATGCGGACAGCTGCATGTCTACCCAATATATCCCTCTAGTGTGAACCCTACCATCTATGCTGGAAGGCTGTTCCCCGTATGAACAAGCAGGGCTCAGTGTTGGGATCAGTTCAACGTAATCCGATTTATTATTATTTTTAAAGATTTTAGACTTGTGATGTCTACATTAATACAACTAAGTGATGTAACAAGAAACGTAACTTTGTGGCGCCTCTTCGTAGCCCGAGGCATGCATTTTATAGGCGCTCGCACTTTATTATGAATTACACACGAGTCTCCTGTTCATATTTACTCTGCGGCTTTCTGTTATAAATCAGTGGAATTCATTGGCAGAAACTCATCAGAAGGCTCGGGAAAACCTCGAATTATACGGGATTAAAAAATCATTCTCTAGACCCAAAGAAAAGGGAGAGAAGCAGAGAAGGAGGAAACGGGGAGGAAATACACATTATGGGGTCGAAAAACAACCAATGAGATCAATTGCACCATTTTACAAATAAATGCCATTTCTGTTATTAAAGGTTCTGTTACATTATCCGGGCTTTTAGGGCCATAGAACCCTGCGATCCCCTCATACCCCGCAAACACTCTGACCTCCTAGAAAAGAGGGGCATCAGGGGAGGAGAGAGGGCATCAGGGGAGGATGAGAGGGCCATCAGGGAGAGGAGAGAGGGCAAACAGATTGGGGCAAAGATAAATAGGCAAGAATTTGGCGCCCAAAAAGGGAAACGACCAAACAAAAAAAAGACTATTTGTGAAATATGGTGTTAAATATTAACTTTTATGCGACGTATAACTATAGTCTTTTTAAGTATGTGAGCAAAATCAGAATATTGAGGTTACCATAGGCAACCATCTCACATTCCAACGCGTTCCTTAAACGTATTCATAGAAATCTACCCCCTTCTTTACACCACGACGTCAGAAAAATAGAACCCGTCGTCTCCCGCTTCTCCTGCCGTAAAGATTTAAACCTTAATCAGTCGTAGATGTCTATCCCATGCATGTTTAATACCCTCACTCTATTACCCTCTACCACCTCTGCTGGGAGGCTGCTCCACTTATCTCCCATCCCTCTCAGGGTAAAAATTCCTTCCGTTCCATCTCAGTCTCTGACCCTCTAGTGTTAGATTCCGCTCTCTTGTTGTAACTTTTCCCCTCCTGTCTTTTATAAACCCCTTTATATAAAAGTCTCTTCTCCTCTCCCCTCTCTCTTTCTTATCTCCCTCTCTTCTCTCCTCTCCCCACCACTCCCCCCTTTCTCTTTTCTTTTCCTCAAGCCGTAAATACTGAAGATATAACCATTCCTCTACCATCAGCCTAACTTATATCGACCACAGAATCTTCCGCAAACTTTTCCACAAGTAGAATAAAGATCAGTGATCCTTACGGTTTTTTTATGTTAAGTATTTTTGATTTATTTTTTGCTTTGAAACGTAAGAATCCGGTGATCCCGGTCGGTTTCATCGTCTCGCCCCGGCAGCGGGCCGCTCTCTGTACGAGTTCTCCGCGGAGTCGGGGGTCATTCGACCAAGAACTGACTCAGGGGTGCGTTACGAGCGCCACCGAATACCCCCGAATACCATTACTTATTAAACGCCTGCGGTGGATCGGGAAGATCAGACAAGTCGTTTTCCATCCCGGTGGCGACATAAATTATGCAGGGTACCTGATTGCCTGTTAGGGGGGCAGAGCCGCTAAATTCGACTTTCCTCTCCGGAGCTGGGTATTGGAGAAGAACGGACCACAGAGAGGACGAATTGCATAAAAAAAATCATTAAAATGCATTAAAAAAATAAACAAATTCAGCTAATATTATTCATTTAAATGCAAAAAATAAGCATCTGTTTTGGGTTCTAAATAAAGAAAAAGGCAACATGGATATTTTTTTTAATTTAAAAAAAATGTATTTATTAATTTATGGAAAAATCGGTCGAAAATAAAAGCAGTAGGATTTAGACCCGATATTAGCTCTGTTGCTTAGCAATAGCTGCTCGATGTATTGCACATGTATTATAATATACATAGAAACTCTTCTTTTCACGCATTTATCCAAGGCAGCAAAATGACAAATTAGAGAGAAAAAAATTATATTTTTATTACTGCCCTTTTTATAAGATGGCCTTAATTTCCACGTATTTTTTTTAATAAAACATTCCAAAATATATTAAAGGTTTGATGCAAAAAATAATCAAAAATA
Organism: Spea multiplicata; assembly: GCA_009364415.1. Lineage (NCBI taxonomy): Eukaryota > Metazoa > Chordata > Amphibia > Anura > Pelobatidae > Spea > Spea multiplicata. The sequence continues at coordinate 6,508 of VKOC01005135.1, read as the reverse complement.
AAAATCACTATTTTATGTCCCGCACAGTGGAAAACGTAGACATATACCGCACGTAGAAAGATGGCTGGGAAAGATTATTTCATTTTTCTCCTGAGCCTCCCCGGAATGGAAATAAAAGCCGATAATAAATCCCACGGAGGGGACTTTTGTGCCTTTTTTTAATACTAAAGGAGCCGACGGTTTTCCTTTATATAAAAGTTTTGTGCATTTGTTATTTTTATGCACCCACGCGAACAAATTATTATTATTATTATTTTTTTTTTAGAACGAACAATAAAGGTCTCCGTAGGTATTTATTTTATTATAATAATATTTAATATTAATAATATCATAATAATGTGTTTTTTTTTACCCAGTTGATATTACAGTGAAAGGAAGAGGGTTCTCGGTAAGTCAAAGGTCAAGGAACGGCCTGGGTTATACAAAAAGGTATTAAGAGGCCGGTGACCTTTGGGGTGATTTGACATTTTTTCGGGTTCAATATGGGAACCGCATCCTAAATTTAGGTGAATGCAGTCATTCGACCGTTGTGATGTAAATAATGAATATTGGGGTATTTAGTATGCGTTTGTGGTTGGTTGGGCTGCACGGAACATTAAACCGGCCCTTTAACAATCTGTTTTCCCCAATTTCATGTAATTCAGGAGTCTGAATGCAGATTCTTCAAGGCTTGGTTTCCCCGACCAAAGAAAAGACTCCCTTTCTGCCGTTTTCAATGGCCTGGGTGAAGCTGTCAGAGATGCCGGAGACTTGGCTCGGTGCGAAAAGAACAAACCGTTTGGTTGAGAACAGGTTTGGCTCTTTGCCCAAGAAGAAGAAATAAAAGAAAGAGAGAGCGAGTGAGAGAGAGCGAGTGAGTGAGAGAGAGCGAGTGAGAGAGAGCGAGTGAGAGCGAGCGAGAGAGAGCGAGCGAGAGAGAGCGAGCGAGAGAGAGCGAGCGAGAGAGAGCGAGCGAGAGAGAGCGAGCGAGAGAGAGCGAGCGAGAGAGAGAGCGAGGTCCTCTCATGCCTCTCGACTCTGAATGCCTGGGCATCTTTTACAGCAGGGGGTGACACGCGGTGGGACATTCGCCCCCCCGGCGGCTCCCGACCTCCTTTTTATGGCTGTTCTGATCTTTTGCAAACTCTAAGAAGAAACGAGCCGGTTGTGGGATGAACCCCCGGATCCTCCTTTCCTCGTTTTTGTTACATTGTGAACTGGCATTGAACGACCCCAAACTATTAACCCTTCCCCTTAGGGCAAAAAGCTATGGCGGGTCACCATAGATTGGAGATTGGCGCCGACACATTTGGGTTAAAAAGAGTAATTAGATAAAATGCACATTTTTGCATCGATAAAGTCGGAATGTTTCGAGATGATCGTATCTGCCAAGGAACGCTGTAAAAGTCGGTTTAGGTCTCCAATACTTCATATTTTTGGATTTGTAGTGATGGGTTTTGGGTTTTTTTTAGTTTTTTTTGTCTAATCTTGGAGTTTTTCTTCATTCTTGATTATTTAGATCGCAGGCATCAGTCACGAGGCTCAAACGTATCCCAGAGGATTCACAGAACGCAAATCAAGTGAAAAGCTTTTAAAGTCTAAAAACCCCTCTTATTATGAATGGAAATAAATCCCGACGGGGCGCAGAGAATCATCGGGTGTTTTCACCGTTCCAGATCAGTGACCCCAATTCACAACGGATAAAAAAAACTTTATAAATCAAATTACATTAAAAAACAGAAATATAAGAAAAGTTAGAATCAAGGGAGAAAAGTAAATCATCCGAGCCGGGGGCCGGACTCGGGAAGAAGATCAGCCCTGGCCTCTGCGGCTGGATACACGCGGCCCCCCGGCTGGATACACGCGGCCCCCCGCCTGGATACACGCGGCCACGAGGGCCGGATCTGTTGTGCTGAGCGAGGGTAAGGGGCCGCCGGGCAGGTGCCCAGTTTGCCAGAGGTTTGCTCAGGGCAGACATTCGTGGAAGTTAAAGCGGGAAGAGGAAGCGGCCACAAAGTCTCAGGTTTGGCGTCGCATGCCCATCGGTCACGTATGTCGTGACGTTACACGAGGGGACATGCATGGCATTGCTCCTGTGTTATACCGCGGTGACGGACGTGGGGAGTAACGCTGCCCCCCAGTATTTTGGAGATGGGGGGGGTTAATCTGATCCCTCGCATCGTCGCGGCCTTGAGATGAACGTCGTGATAAATCCAGCGCCCAGTAACCAGCAGACTCATAATGAAAAGCAAATAACAGATTTCCGGTGAGCGCCGTGACAAGTGAGCGGTCTCCATGGTAACGCAAGGTTGAACCCCGACTGGCGTTCGCGGCTCCTTACTGCTAATCTGTGGCGTAAGCAGAGGTTAATACGGCAACCGATTTACCGTTCATATTGGAGTCGTTTGCACAGAAAGCAAGTGACGGGAGTCGGTGCCGCGCGCGGAGGACTCAGCTCATGCATATAGCGAGCGTCGGTTCTCTTTTCTAGACGGTTTGTCACTAGACAGGTCACTCGGCCGTCTTTCCCGACAAAGTCGATTCACTTACGTCGGATTGTAAGCTTTTGTGACTCTCTTTGTGAATTTCATGCCGTTGGTGGCGCATGGCCTATAATCAGACAATCCTCCGGCACTGAATGTGTTAATACACCGTGTTGGGCTACGGGATTAAAAGCTCGGCTGCCCCCTCAGGCAGTCAATGGGTTACTCTGTTGGGGTCTCCGTGGGTCGTCACTTTTGACCCCAGTGAGCTCCTCCCCCCAGAAACGCCGAATTTGCCCCATGGAATAAATCCACCGTATTCTGTAGGGGCACAAAGACTCTCAGCCGTTCATCCCTTTCAAATGCATTCTCCTGTATGCGACGTATTTCTACCCCATGGGGGGCAGAAGCAGGAAATCTTGGGGTAAATAAGTCCATTCCCAATGAATAAAAGCATCCACACCCCACGGGGCGCACCGACAGCCTGGAGTTCCTTTAAAGTTATTTAACGGGAGGACTTCGGGTTCTTTAGACGTCGAGGCCCAGAACCAATCAGAACTCTGACGCTACGCGGAGTCCTCATCCCCCACCGGGTATGCAGCCATATACCCCATACCAGCAGCGATAAACCCCATACCCCCGGCAATATATACCCCATACCCCCCGGCGATATATACCCCATACCAGCAGCGATAAACCCATACCCCGGCAATATACCCCATACCAGCAGCGATAAACCCCATACCCCGGCAATATATTTACCCCATACCCCCCGGCGATATATACCCCCTTACCCCCGGCAATATATACCCCATACCCCCCCCCGCGATATATACCCCATACCCCCGGCGATATATACCCCATACCCCCCGGCGATATATACCCCATACCCCCGGCAATATATACCCCATACCCGCAGCGGCCGCTCGTTATAACGCCCCGTCCACAGCCCAGCGAGTTACTCTCTTTCTTCGTTATTCTCGGGGGTTACATTGTAACTCGTTCTCTGTGCGAATGCAGCATGCAACGCCCCCCCCCCCAGGTGCTACAAAGGGTTAATGGATTTCAGCGACACCAGAATTACCGGATTAAAAAGGGTTTTACGATCAATTTATTAAATACCAACAGAATCTTCATGTTTGCCAGAGAATTAGTTTAAAAAAAAGGCAGTACATGCGCAGACAGACAGATTCTGGCTAAAATAAGCACAGAAAATCTAGAATAAATATCGGGGAGGATTCCGTGATTTTACTTAATGCGTTATTTGGATCGCGAGGTTTCTTCGTCTCACTAATGAATCGATTTATTTGTAAAGTACATTCGGGCATAAAATTCACCATAATTAGGCAGATCAGACCCAATCGGCCCTTATTGATCTTGTCTTAGATTCAGGAGCCGTCTGTCTATCCCACGCATGTTTAAATCCCCTCGCTGTATTAGCCTCTACCACCTCTGCTGGGAGGCTGTTCCACTTATCTACCACCCTCTGGACGGAGAAACATTTCACGGTAACGTTACCGGTGCTATTAAGGCATCTTCAGGAAATCTAAGGACCTCATTCTAGACCCTGAGACACGAGGGGGGGGGTGAAGATATTCCTGGAACCTACATGCGAAGCCTAAAGAGCCCGGCTGCTGCAGAACATCTTAAAGACAAACTATAAACCCCCCCCCAAAAAAACTTTCAGCTCCTTCACGATAAATCCCGACGTCCCGAGTCCGATCTACGAGGGGGATTCCTGCCTGATCCTCGGATGGCGAACCCGTTAGACGGTGCGAGATTCTGCTTCAGCCCCGCTGACCGGCGCCCCCCCTCCCCGAGTCACTGCAACCTACCCCAGACAGGGGGGGGGTAACCCCGAGTGCCCACGTTACCCTGCCCCGTGCTAAGAGACACCCGCTCACCGGACTTCACCAGCATCGTTCGGTGCATTCCCGTCGGCGCGGACTCCGGCACCCTCACCCGGTCAAACCACTTCTGAGACATAACGGCGCCTCGGGGGTCCCCAACCCAACGACTAACCGGCCCGGCAGCCGCTCGCGGCCATCGGCAGAGAACTGCAGAGCCTTCGCTCCCGCAAGATCTTTTCAGCGAGAGCGAGGAGAGGGGGGGGTCATGTGACTCGCAGCCCTCCCCCCGACGGGAGAAATCCGACTGATACAGGGACTCTGCAATACAGCAGGAGAATTAACCCCCTCCGCGCCGAGGGATACCCCGTCACGCAAAAGCTTCCCCGCCTGTTACTTTGTAACACCGAAGATCGAGAATCTCTCCGACTTTCACTCCTGGGACCAACGGGTGGACAGAACGGCCTTAAAAATCCCTGGAAAAGAGAAGATTTGGTAAAGAAGATAAAATAAGAAACAGAATTTCCGCCGGTGCCACGTAATCTGCCCGTTCGCCCCGCTGGTATAAGAGCTCAGACCTTCCTCGCTCCCATTCATGTTTAAACCACTTCTGATGGGAGGCTGTTCCATTTATCCACCACCAGACGTCTGCACGTAAAGCATCCATGACCTCTATTAAAAGGAAAAAACCAACATCCCCGATCTACAGATCTCTCCCCCCCCAGTGGAATTTAAAGAGTTAATTATTAGCGACATACAGAAGAACTGCCCCGCGGTTGGGTTATCGGTTTTGAAAACTTTCCTAACCAAACTTTACGTTTCATCTTCCGATAACGCGGCAAATATTTACAGAACCGGCGAGCAAACACCGGGGTGCAGCTCGCCGCGCTACGGAATCTGCCGGCGATATATAAATAACGTAACGCACCGGTAACGCCTGGAATGGTATCGCCCGGCCGTAACCAACACCTGGAGCCGGGATCACGGACCAAACCATCGCCATTTAATGGCTCCGCCGTCCGCCACTCACCCTTCACTCACTGCCTTTCCCCTCGTGTTGAGTGCTTATTCCCCCGAGGAAGCCCTCAGCGTTGGGTTCCCACTGTGTCCGCCCCTCTGCCCCCCCACACGGAGGACAAGGAGACCTCGCCAGGTGTGGACCCAACAAATACAACGGCCCCCCATAATAAACATCTCATATGGCGCGGACCAAGCTGCCTTCCACGGCCGTATAGGACAAGCAACATTGGCGAGGCAGTCCAGATGTGGCCCTTTGGGGGTTCCTAATGGGGGATAATGGGAATTATAGTGAATTCACATTTCTTTATTATTAATAATTTAATAAATATCATTTTTTTGAACATGGGGGGCCGCGCCTGATGGCCACGTCCCGTCCTTCTCTCTGGAATTAGTCAGACGTTCTAATGATCGGGATCTCTGGTTATGTTTGTGAAAAGCCTCCCGTCAGCTGTCGGCAGCTCGCGCATGCCAAGGTACAAGTTGTTCTCATAACGCTTGTCAGTATAAGGTCTTTCTCCATGGCAACGACAATAATTACACGCAATGGGGAGGCTTCTTAACATATATATATATATAGTCAGCCTGGTGGGCGAGGAGGCTTTCTCTGCATCGATCGATCGGCTGTCTTATTCCAGGTTTATCGAGGAAAATGGGAATCACGTCGTAGGTCGGAGGCAATAAAAACACAATTTCCAGCATTATTTTGGCTTTTGCGTGTTTTTGGGTTTGTTACGTACCCGATCCGTTCATCGCGTGTTTCCCGTTGCTGTGACGGAACTTGGCCTGCACCGAGTACTCCTTCTGTAAAGAGAGGTAAATGAGGAACGGGGTCCATGACATCATCTCACGCAGTTTTATCCTTTTTTAATATTCTCCAAAACCTTCTAGATGTTTACACACATGTTCTACACGTGTCTACACGTATGCCGTGGCCCCTGTGGCGTGGATAATGGGCACCTACAGCCAAGTATCATTAAGTCCTCAGGCTCGGTTTCCCAACTGGGACCCAAATGAAAGTATGTGGCCCCCATTTATATGTTTAAGGACCTGGAGGGGACCAGACTGGTCCTCCCCATTGGATGGACTGGCACTTGGCTGAGTGATAGCTTTTAGGGGGGTGATAGAGTTGAGTGGGTGTGGCCAGATGTTGGACACACCCACCCCTGGTCATGCCCCACC
>VKOC01005134.1:0-45205 GCA_009364415.1 Spea multiplicata | reverse complement strand
GCATTCTCCTGCATTTTGGCGTTTTTTCTGGAGTTTTTTTTCTGGCGTTTTTCTGTGGAAATTGCTTTTTTTGACCTTAGGCAGTTTTTCCAGCCTTTACAAGTTAGAAGTTTCACCCAGCTAAAAGGGATTAGGATAAATGGCAAGTATCTGCCCCCTCCTGATGTCATTTAATTGGTAGAGTTCTACTTAAACGCCCCGGCGGACCCTTTTGTCTCTTTTCTGTGGTTTGTAAGGCTTTATTCCGAATGTCTGCTCCTCTAAGAAGATTCGCCCCAAATGATGGTGCAAATTGTTTGCTGTTGCTTTTGGCGCGCAGGATCCAGTTGCTGCGTCGGGTATTTTTTTTGTTTGTTTGTTTGTTTGTTTGTTCCAAATGGTGTAAAATTGAATATGAACTTTGTTTTGTGTGTAACTGTTTTTGTTTCCAGCCTATTTCTCGTAGGACACACAGATACTGGGTCCATCCTCTGCATTGTAACTGTGGAAAACGCCATAAAAAACGCCAAGGCAAAAAAACACACATGGCTTTTTCATGGCGTTTTTTCTCTCCCATAGACTTCTATTGGAGAAAAACGCCAAGATTTCCTTGCAAAAAACGCCAGAGTGTCAACATGCTGCGATTTTGAAAAACTGCCACAGAGCCCAAAAAGCAGAAAAACGCCAAAGAGGACTGAAAAAAACGCCAAACAGAAAAACGCCAAGTGGAAATTTCCTATTGAAGAACAGCTAACATCTGGCTGCAGCATTTTTTCACTAAAAAAACGCCGTGTGGCTGAATTGGCGTTTTTATGGGCGTTTTTAGCAAAAAAAAACCATGTGGAAACCTAGCCTAACACAATAATCTGAATTAAAATATCCCCTTGTTTGTCAGAGGGTTTGATGGTGGGATAGGATTATAGTTGTAGTGTATAGTGCTCAATGCAACATATTCAGCCCTTGGTAGATGGTGTTTAATCCAGAAATGTTGTTTATTAAGTGCACTATATGGCCAAAAGTATTGGGACACCCCTCCTAATTACTGAGTTAAGGTGTTTCAGTCACACCCATCGCTAGCAGACGTATAAAATCCAGCACATAGACAGCCATCTCCATAGACAATTACTGGCAGTAAACTGGGTCATACTGGAGAGCTCATCATAGGATGCTACAAGTCAGTTTGTAGTCTGCCCTGCTAGATCGGCCTCAGTTCCCTTAAAGTGCTATTATTGAGTGGCCCGCACAGAGCCCTGACCTTAACACCATTGAACACCTTTGAGATAAGCTGCAAAGGAGACTTCTCCAGCATTGGAGACTTCTCGTCCAGCATCAGTGACTGACCTTACAAACATTCTACTATATGAATGGGCACAAATTCCCACTACCATACTCACACAAGATTAGATGCTGTTATAGCTGCTAAGGGACGTGGGGCAACTCCCCCATGGTTTTGGAATGAGATATCCAACAAGCTCATACAGGTGTGATGGTCAAGCATCCATATATTATGCAGAAGACTTGTTCAATGAAAACTTCTATTGTGGGGAATATTGTATAATCAGTTAACAGTCCTTTCATTATTCCATCTGTCTATTTCATTTGTAGGCTATTTGTCTTTAGCTTTGTCGCTAATGTGATCAAAGTTGATGTATATCCTTAACCCTATCGCATTTATTAGGGACTGCAAATAGCAAATGGTATGTTCCTTTGCAAAACTCTTAGATGGACATCTTGAAATTCAAGTTTTGAAAGAATCACAATGTGCGATTCAGCCATCTGTTTTTTAATTCTTCTCTGTTACATAGATAACATGTTGGTGAACCTAATAGGACTTGCCAGTATGTAGGGAGCAATTCAATGCTGCTGATCAAATGCAAACGAACAACCTTTCTCAGCCAAAATGTATGTAAGTAGCAAGCTACCGTATCATTTAATCGCACAACCACAAGGTGGGCTGTGAGAATAGCCAAACCACTTAGCCACCAATTAGATCATTGTAGGAACACTACAGGTAATTGGGAAAATTCTATCAGCCTTTCCATATAACCTTCTATCAGCCTTTCCATATAACCTTCATAAACCCCTGCAGACACAGCATTTATCTTTTAACATATTACACATTCTGAAGTTTTATTTGAACAATATGATTGGTGACTGAGGGGGTCATGATGGGAGTAATAAGTGAGGTTTGAGGACGCTTAGTGATGTGTAAGTAGTGCAGGAGTAGCTGTTTGGTTGATTTGTTATGGTGCATAACATGTGTTCGCATGGAGAGGGTTAAACTTTTTTGCTGAGGTTTATTTTAGCTTGATTACACATGTGCAGTGTATTTAAGTGGTGGTTGTATGATGTCTACATCTAGTTTAGTCAGGTGTAGATGAGGTCAGATGAAAAATTTGGTCTAAATTGTCCAGGCAAAATACATCCATTTTAGGTACTCGGACAAACTGTGCACTCACTGGGTAGCTTGAATGGAAGGGTTTTTAACATCTTACTGACCAATGGCATGCCAGGCAAATTATGGAAAAACATACAGTTAGGATCATTGAAGGGCCTGGCATAGATGGCTTTCTTCACTCAGCTGGTTGCTGCAATGCCTTGATATTGAGGAATTCAGCAATGGGGTCCTGTGTGATTACTCTCTGGATATGATGCACTTGCTGCTGTAAAGAGGCATTCAGCAACACTAGCTGAGCAAAGAAAGAAAGAAAGACCCAAGGGGTTAATTTATCTAAAAAAAAACCCACAAGATGTCACTCTGGAACCCTAAACCAGATGAGTCAGAAATCAAAGTCGAAATAAAATAGTTTCCTCTTCTTTTACCCTTTCTTTCCATCCTTTACTTTTGTCTGGGAGATTATGTCTTGGGGAACATTGTCTCCTAATCTAACCTTTACACCCAGCAGTTCCATGCTGCTAGCTCTAATTCTTGTTCTTCAATTCTGGGCATCCACGATGCTAATGGGCATTATTAAAAAGCTGCCCTTGATTATTAACCTCACTCCCAGATTTACAGAAACTTAGATACCTGGAAGGAATATATGTGTGGATGGATCCCTGATGAAATATATAATGAAATATATATGCAATTCAAGCATTTTATTTCTTTCAAGCACTTCTGATATGGGGTGAAGGTGTATAAACTCTGCTAGAGTGAGACTGGCTATACTCTGCCCCCCAGAACATATGGAAACTAGTTCTAAGATTGTTTGGGATCTAATATTCCCCCTTATGAACAGAGAATACTACTTCTACATAGAAAACTTCTACACAAGTGTCCCTTGTAAGAACCGTTAAAATAAATAAACTGGGGTGTCTAACATTTAATATATGGTTTAGGGAGTAAGTTGAATTGTCCTGCTTTAAAGATGTCCCAAATAGGATGTAGGTGCATGGTGACCAGATATCAATATTCCAATTTGAAAGACTGAAATGCGCATGTCCCCAATGTGGCTTTGTAGCCCTCGAACAACCTGACAAACCTATGCATGGGTATTACTGTATGTAGGAGATGTTGTTGAATACATATTAGGGTGTTTTTTGGCACTGACATATACCAGGGGCTTTAAGTTCATACCTGAATGTACAATATGTTTGGGGAAAAAAACACAAAAAATTACTACCACAAACTGAGAGACTGGTGGTAAAACTAGTGTATGGGAAGTGTTAAATAACACCATTTGAAAATATATACAGGGTAATTTGAATTGGCCAGCTTCAAAGGTGTTAAAAATAGAACATGGGCACAGGATGACTCAATGTTAAAAGTTTAAAAACTGTTTGGGGGCCTTTTAGCCCCCAAACAACCCGACAAGCCTTTAAATGGGTGTTATCACTGTACTGATATTGGGGTGTTGTTACCAGGAGCTATACATTTATACCCAAAGTATAATGTGTGTGGACAATGGAAGAACCTTGCCTGGTCTAATGAGTCTCAATTCCAGCTGCGACATTCAGATGGCAGGGTCAGACTTTGGTGTAAACAACATGAAAGCATGGATCCATCCTGCCTTGTATCAATGGTTCAGGCTGGTGGTGATGTAATGTTGTGGAGGACATTTCCTTGGCACACTTTTGGCCCCTTAGCACCAATTGAGCATTTGATTAAACAACAGCCTACCCGAGTATTGTTGCTGATCATGTCCATCCCTCTCTGACCACAGTGTACCAATCTTCTAATGGCTACTTGCACAAAGTTCACATCTTCTCAGGCTGGTTTCTTGAACATGACAATGAGTTCACTTTACTCAAATGGCCTCCACAGTCACTGGATCTCATTCCAATAGAGCACCTTTGGGATGCGGTGGAACAAGAGATTCACATCATGGATGTGCAGCTGAGAAATCTGCACTAACTGCGTGATGCCATCATGTCCATATGGACCAAAAACTCTGAGGAATGTTTCTAGCATATTGTAGAAAGCATGCCACGAAGAATGAAGCCAGTTCTGAAGGCAAAAGGGGGTCCAACTTGGTACTAGCAAGATGTACCTAATAAAGTGGCCAGTGAGTGTGTATATATGCTAAAATACCAGCCATGAACAAGATTCCTATTTGGATCCCACAAGCATGACATACATACATACATACATGACATACAGTGTCCCAAAAACATGACATGCCTGTGGGGCACTGATTTGCTTGAGGAATGTTTCTGAATGCAAACCTCAAGTTTCTCTGTCTCTTGCACATACCCAAAGAAAAACATGACTAAATTGTAATGTATATCTTGAAAGAAGCATTTTTGTCAACTACCACAATTGAATGTTGGTGTGAAATATGCCGATAGCTGGACTTGTCTAATTTTCTAAAATATTAATTTATATGGGGTAAAATTTATTTATTGGACCACTACATTGTTTCAAATGGAACAGGCCCCACAAAGAAAACTGTGAAAATCATAAGTTTGAAAACTCAAAAGTGCATGTTTTAATTTTGACCTCATATTTCAAAAACATGACATACCTTTGCTTGGGGGATGATGGTGAATGTTAATGTTTTAAAGTAAAATAGTTGCATAAATTGTCAATATGTATTATCTTTACATTATTTTTCTTTTTGTCCTTGACTTTCAGAGAATATTTCTTATTTTGATGTATATTTTTCTTTTGGTACTTGATAAATTAAATGCCCCAAAACTTGAATTTAGTGATTAAACCTGAGCTCATTATGTTTAATATCTCATCTTTTTCCACAATTATTTCTATTCCTCTATCAACGTAACTTAGTTATATTTTGCCATTATTGTCTCATACATTCTTAGCCGTTCAGAGCAAATACATCATGGCAAAATAACAGGAAGCAAAGTTTCCATACACAGAATAAAAACACCCTCCAAAGGCACAATGTACAAATATTGATTTATAATAAAGGATATATATATATATATATATATATATATATATAATAAAATCATGAAAAGCCTGGAAAGGTATGACAAATATTTTTAGGTAAATAACAATGAAACGATTAAAGAAAAAAGTGCATTCAAGTCTTAAAAAATAAACAGTACATTTGAAATGGGGCTTTATTTTAAATAATTAGTGACGTTTATAATAAAATGGGAATGTTTCACTAAATGTCAAGTTAAAGTTGAACTAATATTACTCCCCATTCTAGTGCAATCAATTAAGGGTTGGAATAACAACCCATGAAATAAGGCCACCCCAAAAAATAATGCACCTGAAACCCTCCTAAAGAAGCAATTTAAAATAAATGATTTACTCCACACGGCTGTGGATTTAAAAGTGGCTGCAGAAGTGTATAATATATGTATGTGTGACATACTTGAGCTGAGTTTTGGAAGTAAATATACAATTTATTTTTGTATTCAAAAGAATTTATTTTCTTTTACCAGAAAGTATCCAAACAATTACAAGTTAAACAAATATGATACGTGTTACTATTTGTAAGTTTCTGATGTAAAATCTTAAACAAAGGCACAGTTTAGACATTTTATCAATACAGTTCAAGTGATATGAATTTCAAGATTTGCCACAAAAATAAGATTGTTTTTTTTCCACTACACTGATAGTTTGCAGCAGAGTTCTAGTTTCAACTCTATGACATCACCAATAAGCTTCTCCTACAGGAAGGGCGTAGCTTACTTAGTATAGTACATAGTTAAATAGATTTCTCCAAAATCTTCCCACCTATTAAATCATGCATTACCAAGTGCCAACTCTGTCCTTCCTTCCTCCCAAGAAACCTACCAGTATTGGCATTCATAATGAATTTGAAAGTTCAACTCTTCTGGCAACTCTCTCTTTGGTGAATAGACCGCAATGATGTGTTACAGAAGATCAGAAATCATACATTTTTAGTACAAACATGTACAGAATGCTTCAGGCTGAAAATGTCGTAGTACAAACGCACATTAATGATGACTAAAATTAGTTTCATTCTGTTTGTGTGTGTGTATATATATATGAAAGTGTTACCCAAAAATACACATATATATCCCCACCAAGCATAGACTTTCATGAAAAATTAGAAAATGGATTGGCTTATTTTACTGTATGAAAAAAATCCAGCTTTCAATAGAATTTCGAGCAATCTTATGAAGAGTTTGAGGAACATCTCTGTAGCAATAAGTTATGGCACGTATCACATACACGGACGGGTTTTGGGTATGATGGCAGTGAAAGTTCGTTGCTTGAACAGGTGTTGCAAAAGATGTCTCCACAGTTCCTGCAATGATGCTAGAACACAAATTAAATAAATATATATATATTAATATATTTTACATTGTTAGTCATAGTTTGTAAATGTATATTTAATTTGATTTTGTATTTCTATATTACTGTACTAGTCTATACTTGATATACATTTTCATGAACTAAAAGCACTTGTTACTTCTCTTCTATCACAAAGAATGTAGCACATACCAGGTCAAATGACAGACTACAATATCACCTTTGTCATTAAAAGCCATAGTTGTCTTCTCTGGTTCAAAGATATTTTTCATTTACTGTTTGAATTTCCCCCCAAAAAATCAAGTATAGTATCTATTGATATATACATTTTATTATCTGCAGCTGCGCAAGTGTCAGCGTTTGGCTTTACCTGCTGCTCCTACAGTGACAGACACGAATTTCAACTAGAAATTGACAGAGGTATAATGCAATAGGTTGTAACTTCTAAACCTTATCTACATTTCTTGAGAAACTATAAAACTTAAGGTGACTTATCTATATTAAGTTGACATTTTCAATATGTATAATGAAGCTAAACCAATATTTTCACCACTTATATAGCAAAAAACAAAGGCTCCAACCACCCGACATATGTAATCATATCTATATTATTGTTTTTAGGAGAAGACAAAAAAAACGCACACTGAATTAATTTCCAATCATTTCTCAAAAAGGAGATACATTCTTTCACTGGATCAATGAGCTTCTCTAAAAATACTAGACTTGCCCATTTGTTTTTGGACAAATGCGTTTTTGTGCCGAAGGTTAACATTTCATCCATTCGTCCAAATAACAAATGAACGAATGCAACATTGGATGAAAGAAACAAAAAATGTGCGCAGTACGAAAAATCATCGTGCATGCGTTCCATCACCGCGGCTGCCATTTTAACTACACCAAGAGGAGGAGACTCTCCCCATTTTGTATACACCGTATAGTAAACATTTTACTGTATTACAGCCAACAGAAGAGGGGGTGTATATTCCAAAGCCTCATAAAGGCCATTTTGTTGCTTAAACACCCAAGACATAGTAATGCTTAACTAAGGAGTTCTGTCAGCAAACGTTAAGCCAGCTTACCACTTGTCATGAGCACAATTCAATTTCTGCTTTGAAAATTCTAATCAATATAAAAATCATTACCTTTCTTCTGGAAATCGAGAATTCTTTATTGCATTGTTTGCACCCAGTTGCTTCGTCATCCTTTAGCCAGGTGTGTCCCTATAACAATGTTTTTTTCAAAAAAGCGACTTTTAGGAAAAGTATTTAGTTATTGTTACTTTTTATATTTTGTTCTGTATGTATAATTTTATACAGAGCTTATATATAGTTTGCCATAAACTAGGTATCTACCAATATCTTAACTTGCCAATAATATCTTAACAAGCTTCAGGTTTCCCCAAGGGAAGTGAAAGCCGTTTATAAGGTTGTATGCTCCACCCTCTCAGGGGAAAAACATTTTGTAACACATAGCTTCAATAAGACAACCAGTGGGAAAAAATGTTGGATCATAGATGAGCGGGGCATCTGCTGCAGCAGGATAGCAACCTCTGCTGCTTGCTGATCATATGCATTGAGATCAGCAATGCAGGGGTATGAGAATGAAGTTTCGCCATCTTCCAAAAAACATTAATTTATAGGGAGCTCAGTGATGTCATAGTGTTACCCAACTCTTATCGGTGTTAGCAATATCAATTATTTTGTTTAATGTATTTAAACATCCGGCCTTGTTTGACCTAAACAAAACAATGTATACTTTGTGTAGGAACATCAGACAAGGACATAGGGAATCATGGTTTAACAACCAAGTGATATCACATTAAAGGGATTCTTATGTATGAAGTTGTGAAGGCAATATTTTACTGCCGTGGCGGTGCTGGCACTGCAGGAGGGAACTTGCAAGGTCTGTAGATAAGACACTGAGGAGTGTGATGGTACCTCCTGCAGCCAATCACACATAATATAATTATGAAAGCTTCCTAATCCTTGTGTGACCAGCAGGTTGGGAGATAAGTGTAAGAAGAGAGGAAATTAAAGTTTCTTCTACCTCATACAAAAATGGAAAACAAATATAAAACAACATTGTAAAAATAAATACTTAAGGGGCCCACGAAATGTCATGAGATCACCATCTTGTTACAAAAGAGATTCCTGGTGTCTTCAAATACCCCAGCAATGCTATACTGCTGTCTGATAACAGAGGATAGCATTGTGTAGCCTTTAGGATGCCATGGGGTATTCTACCCATGAAATATCCCATCTCTAACCACCTTTTACCCTGCCCTGAGTTGATTACTTTGCCTCCTAATCTCCTGACATAAACCCAATTGTCTGGACTGTTCTTGTCACTACAGTTGTGGCGGACTGCAGCCCTGATCACGTTCCCCTGACATCGCTTCAACAAAAGTGTTAACAGATTTCCTGCAATGTCCACTTATTTCCTGTACTGTTAACGGTTGTGATCTATCATTCCCATCAGGATGTATTTTTATACATTTTATAAATCACAAACCATGAAAATATTAAAATTAATTGTGAAAGCAGAGCTCCCATCATTCATGATATAAGAAAGCTAATTTCTAAATGAGAAAGTGAGAGAGCAGGATAGAGAGGCAGTTTTCTAATCAGTAAAAAACATTACATGGGGTTTTAATGTATTCAGTACTGTCGCTGACCCTCCCAAAAACCAGTGTGACTAAATAAACACATTACTGACACAATTGCTTTATTACCATCATGGTAGTAAGATCCTGTTACAGGACCTTTTCATGTATCAGGTTTTGTTTTTCCCAAACATTCACAAAACTGCAATGACTTTCAATATATTTATACCATACCTTGAGTGCTTTATTTACTTCTTTGATATCTTCCATCTTTAATTTTGACCTGTATAAAAGCAGAAGTAATGCACCAACTTATTAAAACAGTTCAATAAATATTAAGTTACTTGCACACACATGTAAACGGGAAAGGTACATCATATTACCCTCCAAATCACAGCCAACATCTGACTTTGTTTATCCCAATATTTATATATAATTTTACTACACTGTGACCAAAATGCGTATCTTGCAACATTTAAATGGACAAAGTGGCCGAAGAGGAATGGCATCTTTTAGCCTGGGGTTAAATACAACCAATTGGCCCTCTCTTGGATTAGTGGTCCACACCACCCTAGCTACATCCCTGCCTGTTAATGGCAAATTACAGCCTGGTCCTTGAAAGCTGGGACCAAATTTGCAACCACGCTCAAACTGAGCTCCATTATATTCAACGGGGATGTAAATGCCCGAAAAGACGGCTCCTCATAGGATTCTCCTGATTGCTTTGCATGGGAACCCTAACAGCGAAAGTCACCAATGACATCACGGGTGTTCCCCTGTGCAAAAAAAGAGTTCCCTTGGGATCGCTATATATTGCGCAAGGCTCTCATTAAGTCATTAAAAAAGTAAAATATATGTAAACAAAAAATGTACAAAGTAGTAAAAAAAAAGCCATTAAATACACCTAAAAAAAGTTGCATCTATCCCTATAAGAACTTTAAAAAAAAATCCTTTACAACACCCCTACAACGCTGGCCAGCTATCTTAAAAAAAAAAAAAGTAAAAAAACTAAGCAGAATTATTTTTATGAAAAAAATAGTAAAGTAATTTGGGTTGGGGGAAATTAAATGTAGATGATACTACTGAACATAATGTTATTTTTACTGCAGTTGCCTATTTTCTGGGCAAAAATTGCAAAACAAAATTGGAAAACATAAGTGAAACCAGAAACAAATACAGTTTTCACCAACTGGAAGAGATTAGTGATAATATTACTGCCTGAAAAGTGTCAGGATGACCATAGTAAAATACCCTGGGTTGTTTTCTTTTTAAAAACGTATAGTTTTATAGCTGTGAACACTATTTGAGTTAGAGTGCCACCATACTAAATTTAAAAAACAAACAAACCTGTAGTTAGAAAAAGGTGATGCACAACTTGTAATAGTTGCCCAATATCAGGCAAAATAGGTGGAAATCCTAGGCATTAAGGGGGCTTCCAAACCAGGGCAAGATGGTGAATAGATTTTGAGAAGTATTTTGCAATTGGCTCTAGCTGTTGAATGTCGGGTATAATTGTGGCATTGAAGGGGTTAACTCTGCACAATCATTTTTTTTATGGAGCAATCATGCAACATAAACCAAATTTGCATTATAGAACATTTTACATAAAATTTTTATAAATTTTATTCATACAGAATAATGTCTCACATTTTATAAATAAAGTTTCAGAAGAAAGCCCTACTTATGCTGGAAAAATATATACTTTGTGTAGGTACAATTATTGAGAAAGAGGGACATTATGGTTGAAAAGAGATGTAAAAATATGTAAATTCCAAAACACAAACATTTGGCGATATGTTACTCTGTGGACAAGACGTTGCCAGCTCTTTCATTTAAATGTTTCTAGACCATGGAAATATAATTATATAAAGTCTTCCTTGGTCGTCTCTTGTCTAGACAGCTGGAACACTTGGGCTTCAGATGCTAAATTAGTATATGAAATACATTTTTTGTCTTGTAATCTGCACCACAGAGATCTGCATTTGAGGTTTTTACAAAACACAAAGAAATAACAGAAATGTCCGGATAATAAAGTGACAAAGTGTCACAGCCCTGAAGTGATGTATCAGTGGAAAACAGTGGTGGGCTGAAGGACAAGATGAAATGCAGCCAAAATATTATGAATAGTATAGCTGTTCAGTCGTAGGAGGAAAAAATATTTGCCAAAGCATGAAATAAACAGATACTAATGATAAAAAATAAAAGAAACAACCAAGTGGCCCACCCAAAAACCTTCATATATTATCTTATTATAAATGTATACGATTTCCACAGTTATCTCCATACCTTATGTTTCTATTCACCCCATTCCTTCTAGATTATAAAATTGCAAGCCGGGCCCTCCTTACCGAATGTTTGTCTTAGTCTGTCAATTGTAGTTTTGTCAATGTATATATACTGTAAGAAGCAGCCTAAAATTGTTGGAGCTATACATTTAAAAGATATCATTATTAAATGTAATATATATATTTTTTTTAACAGAGAACCTTTTTCATAGAATATTCCGTAAAACTGACATCATAATGAAATCTATATGCGTCCCTGGGGTAGAAGAGGAATTAGAGAACAAGGTGGCCAATGGTTTATGAGTGGTCCAATGTTAATCTCCTCCTCACCTCTTCCTTTTCCTGTCTACAAAATTTCACTCGAGCTGCCCCATATCTCTGGAATCTACTTCAGCGTTCACCCTCCCTCCCAACATTCAATGAACATCTTAAAACCCATAAGATTTAACAAAGTATAGGAGGGACGTTTTTTGATAAAACAAGAGGCCATGGTCTAACTACCTGGTCTAACAAATTCCATTAAAGTAGAGGTGGCCAACACAGGCATGTTTCTCCTAAAGTCTGAGTTGGCTCTTTAATAGCATGTAAATAGTCAAGAAGGCTGCAATTCCTGATATTCTGGCACTAGCCAGGCCTAGAGCCTGCAGCACAGCGTACCAGGCAGGCGCTTTAGTCTTTCTCTTCCACAGAGCTGGAGTATGCATCCTTCAGCTGCACCCAAAGACAGCCCCAAAAGCCAAGGTGGCACCTGTTCAAAACTACTAGTGCTGGCAACCAGGACACGTAAAGAAGAGTTACAGCTTTGGTCCAACCCCGTGCAGCATCTTTACTCCCAATGCTGGCCAACCTAACAAATCCAAGAGGCCCTGGGAAGTCTACTGTGTTGAGAGATGTAATATTTTTGGGAAGCTGGTTTCCTCTGTATGTGACACTGTACAACGGTGGATGAGCAACATTAAAGCTCATGTAAGGAAATATGGGATACCCATGGATGTCACAACTAATGAAATCTACACCCTGGCCCATTCTAAGCTATATGAAGTATAGAACCACTAACAGTCTATCAATATGTTCTGAAGCATGGATTCCCTCTAACCTCATTAGTTCGACACCAACCTTTGGGGTATAAGGAGACTATTATTAATGCCTACAACCCATAACACCATCAAGACCATCATCCTGCAAAGTTACATTGGTTCATCAAACCACCAAGGACAACATAACTTACCACCACCACCAAGTACATTAGCAGACCTAGAGGGCTATTAACTTGCCTTGGAACTGCTACCTGTCTTAGGGACTACCGCACTCTGGAGACCTATTGTCCCTCGCACATAAAGCACCTAACTGGTCTCCTCATGGGAAGGTGCACAAAGTATTTTTTAACGTGTACCATTTTCTGGCCAAGTAAATCCTAAACATTAGATACCATATTAGAACCTGAGATGTATGTCAGTGGGTAGGAAAAGGGGAATGTTGTCCAATGCGTCCCTCTATAACCTCTGCCCTTAATAACAGAGCAGTTCCAGCAAATAGCAGTGGACATAATAGAGTCCCTTGCCAAAGCCAATGTAAATGGCATATTCTCATGGTTGCAGATTTAACTACTTGAACCCCGGAGGCTGCTGCACTGTCCACCGTAACCATTGAGAGTCTGGTATATGTTCTTCATAACCGTCCTCTTCCAAGCCAATTAAAACCACCTTGTTTGTGAGCACTGACACTGAAGCAAATAATCACCACCTGCAGTTCATTACCTATGTTCTGTGTGCCTATAGGGAAGTACCTCAAGGATCCACACCTCTATCCCTATTTATTTTATTATATGGGCATCACGTTGAAGGCCCCTTCGACTTTTTGCAAGAATACTGGGAGGGACAAATCTACTTTGAGACTTTGGCATTTACCTATGTAACTTAAGTTAAAGTCCACCCAAGCCATGGATTTTTTTCTCTCTATAGCTACTTATCTACAACAATCTATAGTGGAACAAAGGGTGTTCATGCAGCAGCCAAAATAAACTTCACTTCGCATACGAGGGTGTCTATGAGGTTGTAGAAGAAATGGTGGGTTGCAACAGATGTCCTTGTGACGGGTGTTGTTAGGAGGATTTGTTATCTGAATACTTTTAAACCATACTGGGAGCACAAAGATACTGTAGCCAACACTTGCTCCCCAGGCCTAACAGTGTCCAAAAAATAAAATATCATAGAGAAAAAAATCTCAATGTACCATTTTTCATAAATTTTAAGCAATTTTGCAAGTTGTAGTATATATGTGACCACAATGCTCTGTTATATATTTTTTCTATGACTCAACCGTATAAGATGTGCTCATTTCTTTTAGTGTAAGAAAATAGTTGTTTTTTCATGTCAAGCTCTATGAATGCATCTATTATGAATATATATAGATGGCTTACTGGCTTAGATGCAAGCCCATTTCTTGCAGAGCCTGCTCCTGTTCATCGCATAGCTTATGTAATTGATTCTTCTCAAGCTGCAACTTCTCAAAATCCTGCAATAGCAAAAATTCAAAACTATTAAGCAATATAACAGAATAAAACAAAAGCTTATTTAAACTATAAATATAAAAACATTTTATTATACTTATTAGTTATTTGGAGAACTATTTCTAAGCTTGGGTCAGGGTCAATGTGGGTAAGATCTTGAGTAAGTGGAATGAGCTCCCAGGGATTTCCTACACCTGGTATCTCAAAGCAACAAGACCTGTACCCCCTTTCACTGACATTGTGGGCACCTGCCTTATCTAAAGAGAGGAAAGGTGGGTGTTTCAATGCAAAACACACACATGCTACCGGTAAAGAAATTTCCATTGGTCAGATATTTCAACAGCAAATTCATGTCTTAAGGTAACATTGTAGTCATGGTTATTTGGTTTATTCTTGCAATACCTCTGGTAAAAATCTTCTTAGATCATTTGAATGGCACTAAAGTTCACAAAGTAGGAAAAAACTAAAGAAATAAGGTCCCAACACCATGGACTGACAAAAAAAGTCTTTAAAATGTTTAAGTCCCTCAGGAAGATAATCCATGTCAGGACAATTTCAATTAGTCTCTCCAAGAAACATCTACATCTTAGTATGTGCCTCTCAACTTCCAGGCAACCAGATGAAATATGCTAAGACATGGATAGATCAGGGGCATTGCCTGAAAAGATTGGCTCCTAAAGGAGTTGAAAATGGACCGTGTTTTAGTCTTCACTACTGCGCAATACGTTGTCAATTCACAGCAGGCCGATACAGACGAGCAAACTGAAGTGACAGCACAAATGCAACAGCCTCAAGTGAGCGCAAGTAATACATAGCTCCCAGACATTAGAAGAAGCTAAAGTACAACGGAAGAGGAAAGGCTCTACAAAAACATAGAAGATGGAAATATCACATGAATGGATTGAAAAGAGTATTAAGAATAATGATAATGCAGAATTTATTATTGAAGTGGTCAGCATCATTAATGCCGCTCAGTCGGAGGTTAACCATATTTATGGTGACAGAAGTAGTATCACAAGCCCTGAACCTGAAATCCTGAGAGAAAAAAAAATGACACTTGCTCTGCAATCACTAGCATTGCAAGCGAAAGGGCCCAACGCTTTCTCAATGAAGATCATACAGTATCTTACAAAAGTGAGTACTCCCCTCGCATTTTTGTAAATATTTTATTATATCTTTTCGTGTGACAACACTGAAGAAATGACACTCTGCTACAATGTAACGTAGTGAGTGTACAGCCTGTTACACAGTGTAAATTTGCTTAAAAATAACACAGCCATTAATGTCTAAACCTTGGCAACAAAAGTGAGTACACCCCTAAGTGGAAATGTCCAAATTGGGCCCAATTAGCCATTTCCCCTCCCCGGTGTCATGTGATTCATTAGTGTTACAAGGTCTCAAGTGTGAATGGAGAGCAGGTGTATTAAATTTGGTTTTATCGCTCTCACACTATCTCATACTGGTCACTGGAAGTTCAACATGGCATCTCATGGCAAACAACTCTCTGAGGATCTGAAAAAAAGAATTGTTGCTTTACATAAAGATGGCCTAGGCTATAAGAACATTGCCTGAAACTGAGCTGCAGCACGGTGGGCAAGACCATACAGCGGTTTCACAGGACAGGTTCCACTCAGAACAGTGCACATGCTCAGCGTCATATCCAGAGGTTGTCTTTGGGAAATAGACGTATGAGTGCTGCCAGCATTGCTGCAGAGGTTGAAGGGGTGGGGGGTCAGTCTGTCAGTGCTCAGACCATACGCATCAGATTGGTCTGCATGGCTTTCATCCCAGAAGGAAGCCTCTTCTAAAGATGATGCACAAGAAAGCCCGCAGACAGTTAACTGAAGACAAGCAGACTAGGGACATGGATTAGTGGAAACATGTCCTGTTGTCCGATGAGATAAACGTATTTGGTTCAAACGGCGTCAAGCGTGTGTGGCGGCAACCAGGTGAGGAGTACAAAGACAAGTGTGTCTTGCCTACAGTCAAGCATGGTGGTGGGAGTGTCATGGTCTGGGCCTGCATGAGTGCTGCCGGCACTGGGAAGCTGCAGTTCATTGAGGGAACCATGAATGCCAACATGTACTGTCACATACTGAAGCAGAGCATGATCCCCTCCCTTCAGAGACTGGGCTATATGGCAGTATTCTAACGTGATAACGACCCCAAACACAACTCCAAGACGACCACTGCCTTGCTAAAGAAGGTGAGGGTAAAGGTGATGGACAGGCCAAGCATGTCTCCAGACCTCAACCCTATTGAGCATAAAGAAGGTGGGGGGGGAGCAAGGTCTCTAACATCCACCAGCTCCATGATATTGTCAGGGAGGAGTGGAAGAGGACTCCAGTGGCAACCTGTGAAGCTCTGGTGAAATCCATGCCCAAGAGGGTTAAGGCCACTTAGAGGTGTGAGTCATACAATTATTGTGAGGCAAATTCCACCAGCTGACCATGGCTCTCACGGACTCACAGCAAAACTTTGTGGAGTCGAGCTAGTTCACTGGACCAAGTTTCCTTTGCCAAGGAGAACTACCTAAATAAAAAGAATGTCATGATAACCCTCTAAGGCTGAGGGTGGTTTGTTTGAGTTTAGGAGGGGGCAATAGTGGATTCCTGGGGAGAATCCTTACTTGCCTGCTCAGTCTCCTCTTATGTGTAAGTAACACTGAGCTCATTGGGGGGCACAGGGTGACAGGGAAACCCCACCTGGTCCGCAGGAACCAGACTCCCATGAACTAGCCGCCAGGCCAGGAAACAGTTGATGCACCTGACCGGGACCTAGCCGCAAATTCATGGCACTGTATGGAGGCTAGGAACCGCGACGATGCCCGTCTACAATTGGAACAGCATCTCTATGGATGCCCTTTGCCCCACCACGTCGCTCTTTTGATGTTACATTAAGCTTGTGGAGGGTAAGACTCGGTGCTGGTTACAGAGAAGGAGCTCATTTTATGTCTAACCTTTAGGACCGGGGTTTACTCAGCCGTGGCTATGGAACTCTGGCCCGGCTACCACGCAGACTATTCCTGGGGAAGTTTCCGATGCTGTCGCTCAGTATCACGCCGCTTTTTGGAGCAGAACATCTTCGGGCTCTGAGCTCTTTTATCATGTTTGATGTATAAATATCTGTGCTGTCCTCAATAAACTGAGTTCTATTTTACCCCTACACTAAGTCTCAGCTAGTGCTTGGGGGGAATATGAAGGGTTAATCCCTTGAGGAATAAAGCTTTCAGTGCAAGGAAGATCTCTACGGCGGAGCTACTGAGTCAGAGTCTCCATCACAAAGACATTAAGGTGGGAGAGATTGATAATAGAGACCTGGAGCTCAAAATGACACAGGTACATATGACCATGGCAAAGGAGGAGAGGTCTCTGTTAAATCGCCTACAATTGTTTTCGGATTGGAAGAGGTTAGCGAAAGCCATAGCTAGATTCAAATGTTGTGCAAAGCGTGTAAAACGTCTGAAAGAAAGATCCAATAAATCAACAACGCTTGAAGAAAGAAAGGATGCTGAACAATTCACAATTTGCATAGTTCGTGAAGAAGTGTTCAGTGATAAAATAAAGTCTCTAAAACAAGGGAAATAAGTTAATTCAAACCAGTTGAACAAGTTGTATAAACAAAGGCAGTTTGTTGATGATAATGATATCCTAAGGGTGGAAAGAAGATTGACACAGGCAGCTCTCCATCCCCACGCCAAACACCCAAAGGTGCATCACGTATTTCGTCTACTCATAAAGCACTTCCACAAAAGGGTGCATCATCAACGTTGTAGAATGACCATCAATTAAATCTTCTCCAATGGCATTTGTATCCTATGCTGTAGTAGTGAAGTATCATCTCTTATTTACAAGTGCATTAGATTTAGGAAGTTAAGAAAATGAAGCAATTACAATTAAATCCACCATCATTGCACCACCACCTGGAGAGTTTGCAAGAGAAGATCTCTATCTTCAGAAGAGACGGAAGAGAGTTCACTTCTTGGCAAACACGTTTTGGGCCAAGTGGAGGATGGAATATCTGTTGAACTTACAACTTATGAAACGCCACACTGTACGACATTGTTCTACTCCAAGACGACTTAGCACCACAAAATCAGTGGAAGCTAGCCAAAGTGGTAGAGGTCTTCGCGGGAACTGACGGCATGGTCGGAAAACTGGAACTTCTTGTTAGTGACACAACAATAGATAACAATGGCGCATGCACTAATAATCTAGAAAGACCCTTACACAAAACTTGAAGCTGATTAAGGGAAGAGTAATTTGATGGTATTTGCTTAATGTATAGGCAATGCTTATCCTCTAAATGTTTTATAGGTTCATGCTAAGTTATTTGTAATAACTTCAGCTCCATTAAGAATCACGTGTTGTGATGGTGGGAGTGTGCTTGCATTTACAAAGTTTTCTGTGTTTAAAGTGTTCTCTGAGAATCATAAGCCATCTGATTAAGTATCTTTAAGATACAAACCCCTCTCTTAGCTCACAAGCGGGACAGAGTGGTATGGAGATTTATTTCTCTCTAATTATGAGTTTCAAGCCATGTGGTTTTGGGGTAATTAACTGTAGGCCCAATGATTTGTCTTTGATATTCATCTTCTTTATTTAGTTCTACGGTGTTAATGTAGATGTCTGTGTTGGAACCTCATATGGGTATTAAACATCTGTGAGAAAAGAACCTCAGCCTTCTCCTTGTCACTAAGGGCGGCATAACATTATATGAGAAAATTGGTGCACTTACCTTCTTTAATTTTGATAATTGTTGCAGTTCGCTTTGAAGAGAAGAAGACATACTTTTCTCTTTCTGAAGCTCTTCTTGAAGGTTAAAGTGTTTCTCTCTTTCAGACTTCAAATCTAGTTCTAAAACTGAGCTGTTCGGGTACAACAAATACATGTTTTGGAATGTTAAGCTAAAAAACTAAATTTTACTACTATTTTACTACTATTTTATACTCATACTTCAACTACTTTGTAATTTGCCTTTCAAATTAACTCATAACCAAGGCCAAAATGTCCATTGATAAGGGCATTGTGACATTCCAGTACTTTGTATGAAACCTGGTTTCAAGAAAGATCCCCGAGGTCTTGAAAGAAACCGGGGATGTTGGTAAATCTTTGTCATGTATAGGTGAGAAAATTTAATTGGGATTGTGGGTGATCAGTAAGCAAGGTTCTACCAACAGTTAGACACAAATCTGTCATCAGCTTCTCTGCCAACTAATTTATTGTGAGAAAATCTGTCCAACATTTTGAAAGAAATATCTGATCCCTACAGCTTTACAGTTGCCCCTCTCCCACATAAATATTCTCACTCTTACCATCGTGCTCTCACATGCTCAAGTTCTTGCTGAAAGGATTCAGTCTTGACTGCAAATTCCATCTTCATCTTATTATACTTATCTTCAGATGATTGTCTAGCCTTTTCAGCTTTCTGCATTCTTAAAGTAAATAACATCATATACTGATAATTTGTTTTTGGCAAAAAGAGAAATATGCAGATGGCAACTGGGAATACTGATGTCAGGGTAGCAAGATATAAAAGTTATCGATACGCACTGTAGGTATGCTTTAAAGTGTGATCTAAGATGCAATCACATACACAATGAAGTGTATCTGGTTGCATGAACACCACCACCTGGCAGAACTATGGACTCTGTGGGCCCATTCATCCTCATCTGCACTACACTAGGCAGCCATATTTGTAGTTTTTTTATCGCTCTGAGGCAGAGACAAAGACTGGAAACTTCAAGTTAAGTCTGAATTTCCCCTATACACTTGCTGGTAAAATGTTCATCACAAATGTATAGATCAAATTGTATGCTTTATAAAGTGATACGTGCCAGAGGGGCTTGACAACACTACTGTTCTGTTTCATTATTTTTTGCCACTCCCCATCAATCTTGCTTTGCATTGCTTTGATTTTCCAATTAAAACCCACAGGCAGACTGTGAGAACATGAATGCATTTATTTCAAGTCCATCAGTTCCCCCTGCACGTCCATTTTATGTAACTAAAAGCACTGTACTCTAGCAGAGCTCAGTGATTTGCTTTTACTGCATACTAAGAGGTCAGAGGAAGTGAGCAGAAGGAAGGGAGGGGGTAGGAGCACTCAACATGAATAAGCATGGGGTGCTGTAGAGAGGGGGTATAAACACGCATATAGACCCCAAAGGTTATTTAATTACCCCTCAACCCACTGCATATGGAGTTGGGGAAGAATAGGGGGCATTCTTCAGTTCCCCACTTTAGTTAATAGAGGGAGGCGCTTTTTTAATATTTAATTACTGTTTTAAATTGGAGTTGTGAGGTAAAAATTGTGTGTAGGAACTAAAGCAACACACAGGCAACTGACAAATTTGTAAATTTGCAAATTGGCTGTTTTTTCAATTATCATGCACTTGTATCTCTTGCATGCATTCTTAGTTATTTATTTTATTTGCATGCGCTAATGAGGGTTGGACTTTTGTCCAACTCATGCACGTTTGCTGCTGCTTGGAAGCAATCAAACCAGTTGTCCTTTGTCCAACTCATGCAAGTTTGTTGCTGCAGCTCACAAGCGTTTCACTGAACAGACCCTATTGTGATAATTTTATTTAGAAAACGGTCCTATTGGTCTTTTAAAGTCTCGCACCTTTCTTCCATTTGCTTTGCAGCAGATGTCATCTGATCAGATATGGCTTGAAGAGATGTTACAACTTCATTTTTCTTACACACAGCAGCTTCTGCATCCTGTAAAAGCAAAACGGACATATTACATACATATAGTTGCAGTGAAAAGATTAAGATTCTCATATTTGTCAAAATGCTACATCTATACATTATTTAGGGGAGACAACGTCACAACATAGTATAATTACAAAGGACACTAGTGGGTATGCTATTTCACCATCGACATAACATGACATGACATCATAGGCCTTAAAGTCTTAAAAAGCTTATGTTTTAGTTATAATATAGTATTATAAGCTTTGCCAAATTTGATTCTTTACTCCTTTTTTAATGTATTCAAACAAGATTAATCATTTATGGAATACTATAGAGCCCCACATACAAAATTACGTAGCTTAACAATGTGGTTAACAAAGTATTTGCATTTATTTTACATTTGAAACACCAATCAGAAACGATACTCAATAATTAGCGGTCAGTCTTGGCCATCGTCTCAAAATATTTTTTATTTCAGTAAAGAATGGGGTTGCACTGCTAAATGCAGGCTACAGTAGTTGCAGGATATAGGGATGAAGAGGGCTAAGGGAACATACAGGAGTTAAAAACAAGAGGGGTAGGGAAAAGAGTTATTCTACACAGACTGGAAGTGGCAGCTCAGAGCGTAGGCAATATAGATTGGCATATGCTAACTGCTGTCCTAACCTTAGTCATGCACTGATTCCAGTTAGTCTACATTGCAAATCTATTTTGGGAGATTAACACCAATTATTCAAAATAATTCCAGTTTGTAATTCAACAAAATAGGAAAAATGCAAAGAGAGGTAAATACTTTTGCAAGGCACTGTAGCTATTTTGCTACACTTGGAATGACTAAACAGAGGATGGCAGACCTTCTCATAGCTTTTGTCATAGAGAATTAGGACTACGGCTGTGAACATACGAAGGCCTTACCTGAACTTTTTGGCACATCTGTAGATTAATGGCTTTTACATCATCCAGCTGTTGTCGCAGAACTACTAGAGTATCTTGTTTTTCGTGGATATCTTTCTCCAGCAGTTTCATTGCTATTTCCATTTCTGCTTTCATTCCAACCTGCAGTTCCAGTTCTTTTTCCATTTCCTTAAGGAAAAATGTTAAAACATTAACACATCCTGGTCCTTGTAGTGGTCCAGAAGAAAGTGAGGGGAGAAAAGGGTAGATCTAACTCTTGCAGCAGAAGTAGGTCTTACTTCTACCTGTACCCAAGTGGAAATGGACATGGTGATGAACAGCATCAATTAGAACGGTGAACTTAAAGGACCTTGGGTCAAATTTATTAGCATCTTGTTATTCAAGCACCACATCTATGGATGGATGTTAACATATTTTGAGTTAATCAGCAAATAGAGTATTTGTTTGTGTTTTTCCTATATACAAAAATTATAGCTACAAAATGTTTTTTGGAGTACAGTCTAAGTCTTAGTTATTAAGGACATCTGGTTACCAATTTAAAGAGTTGAGAAGGATAAAGCAAAACAAACTGAGAAGTTATGTAATTTACAAACATTAATAAATTATAATACTTTCAAAACTGTTCATACAAACCATTCGATTTTGCTTTTCAACTTTAAGTTGCTTCCAAACCTCATTATACAACTCATTCAACCCTTGCCGTGACTGTTTATATGTTTCCAACTCAACTTTTGCATCTTGTTTATTCACCTGTAAAGAACAAAAAGAAAATGAGTGGATGTTGGAATTTACAGGAGCATGTTACTATATTTGTAACACTCAATGCAGCAACATATTTTCACCCTCTGCTGTACAACTGGAAGGCAGTTCGCTCTCTTGGGTAATTTGCCTGTCCGGTGTGCAGCCACTGGATGGGACAGTTACATTATGAATGTGTGTGCCCAGTAAGCACAACCTCCACAGACATCATTAAAAGGTGATGTTCTACTTTCATAAATTAATCTAAGATAAGACATTAAATCTCAGCACTCCACAGTGAGGACGGCGGCCATCTGTGTTGATTCCTGAAGTGGCACTAAAAATAGCACGTTCCAAAAACCAACTTGTTTTTTAGTTAGGTGTATAATTAAAAGTTTAAAAATACTTTATCTTGAGGAACTGTTGTGCATACATCGAGGAATAGACAGAACGTGACATCCTCTGTACCCCGTGGTACACTATTTCCAAAGACAGCTCTACATTGTAGTGAAAGATCACTATTAACTCCGAAAAGTATAATTTAGATTTGTATGTTCATGATAACACCTATACTATGTATTATAAGCAATCGAGAACTGAAGGATATATTAAACAATTTTTTCATGATAACCTGTATTTTGGAATATGTTTGTTTAATGAGTACCATAAGACTATACATGTTAAAATACAATTGAATGGACATTATTAGCACATTGTTCACCTTACCTCTACACTTTTTTCACTTTTTTCCAGTATTTGTGCAGTCTCTTTTAGCAAGTGATCATGTTCCTCTTGTAGTGAAACAAGTCGATCCTTTGCAGCAATAAGCTTTCATTTCAAAACAAATTACAAGAGTACATTAAGTGCAACAATAAAATATGTATACATGTACATTTTGCATGTCTTGGCAGCATAAAGCTGAGAAATATGAGGTTGTCTTTCATGGGTATTCAGGACATTCCTGGTCAATGAGTACCTCCATTATAAAGAATGTATGAACGCTCTGAGAGAAAGTTAAACATGTCAGTGATAATTCTTAATATGAAAGATGGCTTAACTCTTCCCCAATCTCATAACAATATAGGGTCCTGGCTACCGGTCAGTTGGGGTGGAGCCTTAGCGGCATGCTGTGTTAGGAAGGGACGGATGCGGGAAATGTTTTTAAGGTGGAGACAACAGTTTTTTAGAGACAGACTGAATGTGGGGGGTGAACGAAATGTTGGAGTCAAGGGTGACACCAAGACAGCGTGCCTGAGTAGACAGGGAGATAATGACACCATTAACAATGACATAATCTTAGCATTGGAGGGAGGGAAGATGAGAAGTTCTGTTTTGGAGAGGTTAAGTTTCAAGAAACGTCCAAACATCCAGGTAGAGACAGATGCACGATAGAGACAGACGCAAGGCAGTTATAGTTACACGATCTAAGACAGAGGGAGAGAGATCAGGGGAAGATAGATAGATCTGGGTGTCATCAGCATACAGGTGGTATTGAAAGCCAAAGGATGAGATCAGTTTGGCAAGCGAGGAAGTGTAAAGAGAGAACAGAAGGGGTCCTTGAACTGAGCCTTGGGGTACACCAACTGAAAGAGGGAGGGGAAGTGTTACTGGAGACGGAGACGCTGAAGGTACGATCAGAGAGGTAGGAGAGAGCAGTATCACAGAGGCTGAGATTATGAAGCATTTGAAGGAGAAGAGGGTGGTCCACAGTGTCAAAAGCAACAGAAAGGTCCAGTAGGATTAGCATGGAGTAGTGGCCCTTGGATTTAGCAGTAAGTAAGTCATTAGTAACTTTAGTAAAGGAGGTCTCAGTAGACTGTTGAGGGTGAAAACCAGATTGAATTGAGAGTCAAGCAGGGAGTTGGAATCCAGAAACAAAGTTAATTGGGTATAAACAATTCTTTCAAGAAGCTTGGAGGTGAAAGGAAGTAGAGAGATGGGACGGTAATTGGAGAGATAGGATTTTTCAAGATAGGAGTAATGGTAGCATGCTTGAAGGAGGATGGGACTGATCCAGTAGTGAGGGAGAGGTTGAAGATATGTGCTAGAGTATGGGCAAGGGTAGATGAAAGAGACTGGGTGAGATGGGAAGGGATGGGGTGGTGACTGTGCAGATATGTCATCTCTAGTTTGAATTTTATTATTGAAGTATGTGGCAAAGTCAGATGCATTAAGGTTAGTGGATAGTAGGTATCAGTCGAAGCAGGGAATTGAAAGTATTAAAGAGTCGTTGAGGGTTGTGGGACAGGGAGGAGACAAGGGACATATATAAACTATTGTATATAAACATAGTGGCTTATGAATACATAAAAATGAAAGATAAATCAAATGTAAATCTCAGCAATACCAAAAATACAGTGATGACTGGTCTTGACAGCCAGTATAAAACAGCTGATCATGCAATATATGTAATTAAATATACAACCAAATATAATACATTTTCAATTTATAATACTGAATCACAAAATGTAACAAATTTCAGAAGAAATGAATTACAAACCTCTTCATTTATCTTTGAATTAGTCTTCTCCAAATAATCAATTTTTGACTGCAAGTCTCCCACTGTGCAGCTAAAGAATAAAATATTTAGTATATTAAGAATAAGTGTACAAGGGACCTCTGATGTCTTGAAAGCATGTTTTTACAGCTTAATATGAGTGATGACCTGCAGAAAGGAGTGTCACAAAGTTTGTAAAATATGCTGTTGGCTCTGTGACCAATAGGGGAACCTCCTTATTTCCACTAAGATAAGATGAATTGGATTCTGAGAATATTCACAGCTATCCTGGCATGTATGATGAAAAAATGTGCTTGTTCTCTGGTCTAAGATTTGCTCTGTCTCAGATGCCATTCACCCCTCTGAACAGATGTACCGACCAGTGTTTGTAGCCTGCCATTCTTTCCCCTGTTCTCTAGACTATAATGCATAAGAAAAAACGCTAAAAGAAAATAATTTTAAAATATATTTGTTTCATCGCTACCACTTCATGAAAACAAATGTACAACAAATAATTACTATATATATATAATATATATATATATATATATATACACACACACACATATATATTTCAATTTAGGCAATATTTAACCTAAAACAAACGGTAAAGGTTATTACCCCACCTTAAGTGCCTGTTGAGTTCCTCCACATAATGCTTTTGATCAAGGATAGCTGCAATGTCATCTGAGCTGTGGGGAAGCATATACAATACGTAAGTAAAGAGTATATAACAACTTAGTTTATATTATCTAAAATAATTATGCAAATGTGTACATTGCATAAGCTGTACATTGCATAATTGTGCACAAAATTTGAATACAACATGTAATTAGGCCCTTCACCAGGAGATTGTTGCCTCCTGCTTTTTTAATTACCAAAGTTTCATAGTTGGTATGCCCACCCACATATATTATATATTGTTTCTTTAAGGACAGAATGGGCTTTCTTTTATTGCAACCTTAACATACACTATATGGATAAAACTATTGAAACACCCAACCATTACACCATCAGGGACTTTTATGACATTGCATTCTAAATACATAGAAATCACTATGTAGTTGGTCCTCCCTTTGCAGCTATAACAACTTCTACTCTTCTGGGAAAGCTTTCCACAATATTTTGGAGAGTTTATGTTGGAATTTTTGCCCCTTCATCCAGTAGAGCACTGGTTAGGCACTGATGTTGGACAAGAAGGCCTGGCTTGCAATCTCCGTTCCAGTTCATCCCAAATGTGTTCGATGGGGTTGAGGTCAGGGCTCTGTGCGAGCCAATCAAGTTCCTCCACACCACTCATTCAACCACGTCTTTATGGACCTTGCTTTGTGCACTGGGGCACACTCATGCTGGAATAGAAAATGGTCTTTCCCAAACAGTTCCCACAAAGTTGGAAGCATTGTATTGTCCAAAATGTCTTGGTATGCTGAAGCATTAAGATTTCCCTTCACTGGAAGTAAGGGGCTTAGCCCAGCCCTTCAAAAGACAGTGCCATACGCTTAAAAATGGCACAAGGCAGACAGGCAATGGTTCTCCTAGCATCTGCCAAACCCATAATAGCCCATCAGAGTGCCAAACAAGCTCCATAGAACATGTTCCAGTGATGGCACCACTCAATCTGACACCTGGAATTGTATTCAGTGATGTGAGGTTTGCCATTCCATGAAGCTCCCGGCGCACAGTTTTTGTGCTGATATTAATGCCAGTGGAAGTTTGACACTGCTTTTGTGACATCCAGCGCTTTGATTTTAAAGAAGGTGCAGAGCACAAGGGGCAGAGCCATAGCTACCTCATTTTGCATTCGAGACAGGAACAGAAAATTGTGCCTCCCCACTATTATTTTTACAGAGATTATTTTGAGTAGATAAATTAACATTTTGTGCTAGACATGGCATGAGCAAGCGTTTTGCATAAGCTTAATGGGACATTTGGCCTATGTGTTACCAAATATCTAGTCATGGTCAAACAATTTCCCGTTCCTAGTCACCAAGGTGTATTAAAAATGTAAAATATCAATTGGAATATACTTCAAATAGGTTTTTCTCATATGAATTTACAGGGCCACACATACATTTAACAATTAGTTTTTTTGTTTTGTTTTTTGGCTAAACCTGTGCCGTATTTGCGATTGTTTGATATCACTAAAGCAGTGTATTTTGTGTATTTTCTGAACACCAAAGGGTTAAACATTAAAAACAAATTTGCATTACTCAATACCCGATCAGGAGCCAAGTGAAGTCCACCCTGGGTTACCAGTTTTAAACAAAAACTGTCAGGATCTTACCTGTCAGGGTTTGCTACTACGGGGTGGTTGGTGACACTTTTCATTATAAATAACTGCATGTTTACTCTGAATATTTTAACCCCTTTTTGACCGGGGGATTTACCCACTTTGTGACTGAAGCTTTTTTGGCCATTTTTTAAGTTATCTTTGTTCAACCATAATGTTTAGTGTATCCAGTCAAATTACATATTGTTTTTTTCAAGGACAGACAGAGCTTTTTTTGTATAATCTGACATTTATTATGGATATGTTAAAAACAGTAAAAATTTTAAAGAAAGAGAAAAAGTTTGCAATTTTAATTAGGATTTCTTCTACAAAATTAGGTCCTACTGATAAAAAAACCCTTATTCATATCCACTAAGTAGAATAATATTCCACATGCATAGTATTTTTTAGTGTAGTGTGTAATTGCTCCCTTACACACCACAGTATTCTTGTGTTATTTTTGGAATATGGAGTGCTTGGACACTTTTTCATTTTTGTTTATTTTTTATTATACTTTTTTAATCTTTTTTGACAGGAGATCCATTTGAGGTCCTTTAAGACCTCGGAGATCTATCTTGGAAATAGTTGGATTACCACTCATGATGTAAATTTTTAATTTTTTTTTTCTTTTTATGTTTTAAATATTTTTTGAAGAGGGAGAAACACAGTTTTTCCATCTTTCACTTTTTTGTCACTTTGCATTGCTGATCATAGTACCTGTCATCAGCCAGCAGGGGGCTTCTCAGAGGATAAATGTACTAAAGGGAGTGGGAGCTTTTTATAAAGTCTCTACCACTTTTCCAGTTTTTTCTAGATTAGTGGGGAAACATTTTTCATAAAAATATATATTATCCTCAAACATTCAGATTTATACAAACTTTTTAACACATTTTGCCTAATTTGTGAATTTGTACAAATCTCCGAAAACGGAGAGGTACCCACAGTGAAACAAATGAAACCACTGAATTTGGATTACCGTATTTGCTCGATTATAAGACGACCCCCCAAAATCAAAATATTAATTTAGGACAAAAAAAACAAAAAGCCTGAATATAAGACGACCCTATAGGAAAAAAGTTTTACCAGTAAATATTAATTCATGTAAATTATTTTTTCATGTTTAATAAAAGCTATGATTGAGAAAAATATATTTTTTAAATTTCCTTTTATTTGCCAACCTGCCCCCCCCAGTTATGCCACTCTGCCCCCAGAAATGCTTTATACCCCCCTATTTGCCACTCTGCCCCATGATATGCCTTATACCCCTGTATGGCACTCTGGCATATAGGGGGTTAAAAGGCATATCATGGGGCTGAGTGGCATATAGGGGGGTATAAAGCATTTCTGGAGGTATATAGGCATATCATGGGGCTGAGTGGCATATAGGGGGTTAAAATGCATTTCTGGAGGTCCAGAAATGCATTTTAACCCCCTATATGCCACTCAGCCCCATGATATGCCTTTTAACCCAGCATGTACTGGCTGCCTTGGCTTGATAGGAGTGTGATTATATATATCAAACTGCTAACAGCAATCACACTCCTATCAATCCAAGGCAGCCAGTACATGCTGGGACCTGGGGATGATAGTAGTGGGATTACAGCCTCCCTATGCCATGCTACAACCCCCACCCCCCTTACACATCCATGCTATCACACACAAACACACATTCACAAACATTTAAATACTCATTCATTCCATTAATCACACATACATCACACATTAAACACACATCAATCACACATCAATCACACATCAAAAACCCTCCCCCACCCCCTTACCTGAACTGCAGATCTCTCACTCGAAGACTTCTGCAGGGGACCGGCTGTACGAGCAACTTCTCTGGCCCCGCCCCCAGAGGAGGGAGGGGGAGATAGAGTTCTGTCAGGACGCTGCAAGCTTCCTGTCCTCCTGCTTCTAACAGAAGAGACGCTGCTCGCGACCGGTAAGCAGCATGGCCCCAGCAGACATTTTTTGGGGGGTCTGAGAAGACGACCCCGATTATAAAACGAGGGGTATTTTTCAGAGCATTTGCTCTGGAAAAAACCTCGTCTTATAATCGAGCAAATACGGTACTAATTTTTTGATCTGACAGTTTTGGTCATTACAACCTTACTCATCCTCTCCTTAGCTAAAATCACAGGGAACCTGGCCAACATTTTCTGGGATACTATCCAACAGTCAATTAAAGCTTGTTACATTAGTAAAGTATCACTCCAATAAAATGTATCACTCCAATAAAATGTAATGAGCATTAATTGACTGCTAGATTACATCCCAGAAATGTGGGGCAGGTTAGATAAGAAGCGTGAGGTAAAGAAAATAAATAATTAAAAAAATGTAGATAATATACCGTATGTAATAGTTATATACTGTTATGTGATACATTGTTTGCCCTAAACTAGGATTTAATGAACAGGTTAATTTGTATATAGGCTTCCCTACATTTAGTAGAAGTTGTTTAGAAGGTGAAACAAGTGAAACGCATATTCTATCAGCCTAAATAATACACATTTACCTAATTATCTTGTTTTAATATAATAATGTTAACAGTAAAATTGGAAAATAATAGATAAATGCATTGGAATACATACTGTTTTTCATTATCATTTTGCTGTGTATCCTTAAGATAGAAAGAAAAGTCAATTACTCCAACCTAACAAAACAAAAAAAAACAAAACAAAAATTAGACTGATAACGATATGCTTTAGGATACCAGCAAAGTTACCATAAAAGTAAATACAGCAACGTTTCTTCACTAAAGTTGCAAGGAGAGTTTGGGCTTCACTATTCATAATGAAGATCCATCCTTAGTAAATTTCTCCAGCAAGAACAACTGAACTGGCCCTGTACAGTCTAATATTCAATGGGTAAGGAGACTGAAGAAATTACATTGATCAACCACGCATTAGAGAGGCCCAGCCAAGCTTTTCATGTAGAAAAAGCTGAGCGGTTAATCTTTCATAATATACAGTGGCTTCAAGGACTTAAAACCAAAATCCTCCTGAAAACTCTCCTTTAAGTGAATAGACCCAAATGACAAGTTAAAGTACTTGTCTCAAGAATCAAAATGAAATGGCAATAATGGAGACATAGCTATACTAAGAATATATAATCAAATAATAAAACATGATTGTGATTCGTAAAATTAATAATAAACACAAAATCAAAATATAAAAGTGAAAAATAATGCTAATAGATTAACTTCACAAACTCCATCCTTAAGGTTTTTGAAATAAAAAAATGAGAAAAGTCCTTCTATAATAAAGATAATAAAATGTCCATTCAAATCATTACATTCTTAAGATTGTAAGCTTGCGAGCCGGGCTCTCTCCACCTAATGTATCGGTTTTGTCTTAGTCTGTCAATTCTCGTCTTGTCATACCACTTGAATATATGTATTGTATTAAGTGCTGCATATATTGTTGGCGCTATATAAATAAAATATAATAATAATATTAATTCTTACATTCAGACATTAATCTCTCCATTAAAGATCCTTAAAGGTATCTTTCTGGTTGGAGTACAATTTTAGTTTATTGCAAAATTTCTTGTTTTCCCAGGTGGAACCCCACTGAATGTGCAACACTATGAAACTTTCTTAGTTTACTATGTTACCATTTCTTAAGCTAGATCAAATCAGCTGCTCTGAAGAGAGACCCCTAAGCCTCTAAAACTATATAGAGTCACTATAACCGTAGAAGCTCCCACAACCAAAGGGATTAAGCATTAAGGTTTCACTGGGATTATCACGAACAGTTCTCAGTGGGACTAGTAACAATCACACCTGTGTGTCTACCCCCCTTTTTTTACCTATAGTTCAGATGATCTAAACACCTTTGTAAACACGATTGAAAGAAGTCATCTAGATGGCACTACCTTAGTGGACAACACGTATTGTCCTGCAAAGTACACAAAGTAGGATCAACATTTTGCACTCCTCGAATGTGTGCTATGTGGCTGTGTATTTTGATTTCAGCCATATAACGGAGTTAATGTTAAGCACAAATGGAAGATTATGTAAGAACATATAATTATTACATTTTTGTATATATTATATTGTTTGCCGATTAAATCATTATTTAAATTTTGAGCCTGCTGGACATCTTGGAGATTGTAGAGGAGTCTCACAAAATATTGCTACAAACTATGTTTGTTTTTCTTTCTTTTTTATTGCTATATGCAGGGCCGGCCCGACAAAGGAGCCGAGTGGGGCAACTGCTCCAGACGGCACTTTTGAAGGGGCCGCCCCAAGCCCTTTTTTTTCTTTAAAGCGGAAGAGAGAGAGAGGGGGGCCGAGTGGTTTTCTCTTACCAAGTTGTCAGTACCCGCTCGGCGCCCCTCTCCTCTGCGGCGAGTCTCGATATGTTCGGCCTCGGTGCCGGCTTGTTAATGCTGAGTGCCGGAAGATGACATAATTTCCGAAGCTCAGCATTACAAGCCGGCACCGAGACCGAGCAGGAAGACTCGCCGCAGGACTGCTGAAAGGTAAGTATGGGGGGTAGGGTAGATAATAGGGAGAGAGGGAGGGAGAGGAAGGATAGATAATGGGGGGGGTGGCATTTTGTCTTGGGCCGGCCCTGGCTATATGCCGAATATTTGGAATTCAATTATATAAAAGGATGGGAAAATATTAATTTACTTAAGTGCACTGTATTCT
This sequence comes from Spea multiplicata, assembly GCA_009364415.1. Classification (NCBI taxonomy): domain Eukaryota; kingdom Metazoa; phylum Chordata; class Amphibia; order Anura; family Pelobatidae; genus Spea; species Spea multiplicata. The sequence goes on along the minus strand of VKOC01005134.1, from coordinate 13,356 downwards.
ATTGGTTATGTGATTGAGGGAAACATATAGATATTCAGTGCTGCTGGGATTTAGAGACATTGGTGTATTTCACTTTCAATTTATTGGTAAAGGTAGCCACAGAATACTGATGTGATGCAAGTACAAGGCAAGTAAAGGTTGGTTTTATTTGCAAAATAATAAATAATGGACAGTATAAAACAAATATTGTTCACATTGTATTCACAATAATATTTACTATAGTAATTTATTACAGTGTTCTTTTAAGTAATGCCTTTTAATCATTAACACTTAAATGTGTTGTTTCCCTGACAGGGCCTTGCCTCTGGATGCTGGGTCACATGGGAGCTTTTTGCTTCCATATCCTGTATCATTCACCGAATAGTTATCTAACTGTTGAAGGAGTGATGAAGTAAGAAGACCAGATCAAATTCAGGTCGAGACATCCCGAAACCACTGCAGTATTAATAGAAAAGGCATGCCTCTCTCCAAAAGATGCCAAGACAATACCAATGGCTCCATATTCCATAATGAGGCCCTGAAGCTCCATTCTGGTCAAGCTCAATGTCAGCAACACTCACCCAAATTTTCCTCCTCCCATTTTTCCCAAAGTACTGTATTGTCCCAATTATGGGTTGCACTTTTCCCTCAACTAAAAGGATGGCGAGCGGCCGGCTTTTACCTCTTCTGTGCTGTCTCAGAGGTCTATGTCTCCTGGAAATGCGGTTGTTTCTCCTGCCTCCTTGATGCATGCAAAAATATCCCTGATGCATGCTCTTTCTCAATGTATCCCTATCTTCCCAAGCTTCCTTTGCTTCTTCTTGTTCCTTTGCCTTCTTTCTTTTGGTCTTCTTTGTTTGTCTGCTTCCCCCCATTATCAGCTTTGTTGACAAGGCCACCTGGAACACTTCCACAAAAGGGTGAAGCGGCCGCGCATACCCTTTCCTCCGTTTGGAGCAATGGCTGTCCTTGTGGTGCACGATGTGACTCCACCCCTTTGCAGAAGCACTCCAAGAAGCCAGAATATTGCAGACGGATTAGCAGAGAAAAATAAGTGTTTCTGGACCTCCCTTTCTCTGCAAATCCCTCTGCAAGTGAAGCAGGTACAATACCTGGCATCCGGACAGAGGTACTGTTTGGCAATGATCTATAATAGCACAACAGTGTTTTTGATGCTCTCTCAGCCCACTTCCCAAAAATAGATGTATGACTGCCACTGGATCACAAGTATGCCATCAAACCACTGCAGGGACTATCCCTAATTCTGATTGAAAAACCCAAGTAACCTAGGCTCTCCCAGAAGGCATCTGGAAGATGTTGCGGACTACCCAACCTTAGCTGGGTATCAACCCTTTCGGAGGGACATTTGCCCAGAGTAACCAAATAGTGTGGTACAATATGCTACTGTATTAAGTGATATGGAGTGGGAGGCAATTGAAAAATATAGGCATACCCTCTGGCAGGAAACTTTAGCATGAGCTTCTCCCTACACAGGCTTACTTCTTTTGGCCCATGGTCTCGTAGAATGTCAGGCAAGTTTGACAGTGGGTTGCTATAAATGCTGAACCAGAGCCATCCTGAATCCCCTACCAACTGCAAGTGAACCTTTTCAGCACGTAGCAGTTAAAATCCAGCACCTTAGCCAAGGATATTTGAACAGGGAGGAAAAAGTATGCTACCCGCTGTCCAAAAGCTGTGGCCCTATCTACTATCTCAGCTGAAGCAGTGACAAGGGATCCATGTATGAAGTGAATATAGAGGCAAAGGTGATAATTGTTATAAAAGCATACCGATGAAAGGTATATGAATGAATTCCCTTTATTGCAGTTTCCAGATACATTTGAGAATATAAGTGGACAGGTCTCCAGATAATAAACATGTGTTTAATGTAAGAAAAGTGAAACAATACATTTATAATTTGTTTTGTTGTAGGTCATTTACAAGAACAAGAAATTTGCCAAAACCAGGAAATGTATTTCTTTAGTCATAACACCTAGTAAAATGCTTTATCTGACATAACAGGCTAGTTACCTGACAATCCAGGTCTTCTCCTTTCAGACAAAGATTGGCATCAATCATGTTAAGTCCCACTAGCAATCCAACAATCACAGCTCCTTCTTCCTCCATCATAAGCGCATCCTGTTCATAAAACTCACTGTTCAACAAAGCCAATAATAGAGTGCAATTAATTTTTAAAATGAAAAAGACATTACAACACTTTAAATCACATATTCACATATTTGACTTTGCAGTCAACTCAAGATCAAAAAGTCAGGCGCATGTTTTTAAGCAATGTGAGGTTTCTACCAACCTAAGCAGGTCCTACTATATAGACAACCTAGGCAGCTGGCTGAGAAGCTTGTTAGCACGCAAGAGAAAAGAATTGTTCACCTAAAGCACTAAAAAGCTAGAAGTCCTAGGGACAGCCCTGGTGGGGGGCTTATATTCTGACAGTGAAATGTCTATAGAAAAAAATATCCTAGTCCAAGGGATGTATCTCAAGCGCGAAGTTGGGGTAGTTAGACTACACAACACCTTTGCCTGTTCCATAATGCATTCTATGACTTGAGTAATATAGGGAGTCTCTTGGGCAGGCTCTGTGTTAACTTAATGTTATTGGACTCTGAATATATTATAAAATGGAATCCTTATATCAGTGGCGGAACTACCGGGGACGCGACTGTGACCGGACCCTGGAGTTCTGCCAGTCAGGAGGGCCAAAGGGGTGCTGAGCGGTTGCTGAAAACGACCGCTCGGCACCTCTTGGGCCCCCCTGACTGACAGAAATCCAGGACTCCTCTGCTCCCCGCGGCTGCCTGCCTCAGCGCTGCCAAGACTGCAGTGTTGGGAGCGTGAGGCGTCTGTCTCGGGTGCCGACGCTTCACGCCGAGCGCTGGCATATGACGTAATATGCCGGTGCTCAGCAGTGAAGCCGTGCGCAGCGAGACAGAGGCCCCGCGCCCCCACCACAGGACTGCACGGTAAGTGACCTACAAAGGGGGGTAGGGAGGGAGTGGGTAGATCGTGAGAAGGGGGGTTAGGTAGGGAGAGGATAGATAGTGAGAAGGGGTAGATGGGTTGGGGGTGCCCTTAACAGATTCTTGCACTGGGGCCCTGAGGTTTCTAGTTACGCCCCTGCCTTATATTAATACATGCAATTGTTTCCCTCATTTACCGCCAGCCTAAAGCAGGCCAGATATGCCAAATATAATTTTTTAAAATTTGCATATTCTGATTAATGGCAATAGGTGATACATTTTCCTCCAGAAGTTAAATTATCTTAAAAAATCAGTATCAAATAAACTAAGATTTATTTTAAAATAAAATTATTTTGAATTGGTTTTTGTTTTCATCTAATAACAAACATTCAATTATTATTAAACCAATAATAATTTGGTGTTTTCAATAATGGGCTGAATATTATTACCTTAACAGATCCTTATGGTCTATTAAAACTTGTAAGTAATCTGCTAACTTTTTTTGCATCAATGCAAGGTGAAGCCAGGCTCTTCCTCTACCAACATGTGTCCTAAGAAACAAAAGGCATTTACCATCATATATATACATAATAACCTCACGGGACATGCCACATTTACTACTTATAAAAAGACATGCACAGGGCACCAGCAGGCATGGCATATAAACTGGCCTTATTACAGCGAGATACCTATGTTCTTTGCAAACGAAAATGAACTGCACCCTCATGCGAGATAATTCCTTAAGTAGAATATCTCTGCAACACTTCCATATAATGTACAATTAGCATAGAAAATATTTAATCATTTTATAATTCAAGCTGGACCAATTCATTCAGGACTTGAAAACACAGAGGAACATTTGAAATCACAGCAGTGCCCGGGGACACAATAAAACTTACAATAGAACACCCTTACTTAGAGTGGATATAAAAAGTCTACACACCCCTGTTAAAATGCCAGGTTCTTGTGATTTTAAAGAATGAGACACGTCAGAACTTTTTCCACCTTTAATGTGACCTATAACGTGAACAATTCAAGTGCAAAACAAGCTGAATTCTTTGTGGGGGGGGACTCACAATAACCTGGTTGCATAAGTGTGCACACCATTACAGCAATCAGTCTTTTGGGTAGGAGTCTTAGTATTAGCATGGCACCTCTTGACGTGGCAATATTTGCCCACTCTTCTTTGCCAAATCTGTCAGATTCCGAGGACATCTCCTGTGCACAGCCCTCTTCAGATCACCCCACTGGTCTGGGCTCTGGCTGGGCCATTCCAAAACGTTAACCTTCTGATGAAGCCATGCTTTTGTGGATTTGGATGTGTGCTTTGGGACATTGCCTTGCTGAAAGGTGAACTTCCTAACGGACGATGAAGGTTTTGCGCCAGATTGCCTGGTATTTGGAACTGTTCATAATTCCTTCCACCCTAAGGCCCGGTTCCAGCTGAAGACCATGCTTCACTGTGGGTATGGTGTTCTTTGGGTGATGTGTAGTGTTGTTTTTCCACCAAACATACCTTTTGGAATTATGGCCAAAAAGTTCAACCTTGGTTTCATCAGACCATAATACATTTTCCCACGTGCTTTTGGGGGACTTGATGTTTGTTTTTGCAAACTTCAGCCGGGCTTGGGTGTTTTTCTTTGTAAGAAAAGGCTGCTGTCTTGCCACCCTATCCCATAGCCCATTCATATGAAGAATACGTGTAGCACACAGCCAGTACTTCCTGCAGTTCCTTTAACCCCTTCGTGACAAAGGCTGATTTTACTTTTTGTAACCTTCGTGACAATGGCCTTTTTAACATTTCTGCGCTGCTCGCGTTTAGCTGTAATTTTCTTCTTTCCCGTTTACTGAACCCACACACATTAGATATTGTTTTTTTCAGGACAAGAAGGGCTTTCTTTAGATGACATTGTTTTGATTGTATCATATTATTTACTATTAAAAAAATTATAAAATATGGTGAAAAATTTAGAAAAAAATGACTGTTTCTAACTTTTAGTTGAAAAATCTTTTACTCATCTATAAAAGGTAATGAAAAAACCTGCTAAATAGATTCTACTATTTGTCCTGAGTTTAGAAATACCCAATGTTTTTATGTTTTTTTGCTTTTTTCTACCCATTATGGGGCAATAAGTACAGGTAGCGTTTTGCTATTTCAAAGCCATTTTTTCCAAATCTGGTAATTCTTCCCCCCATGTGCCATTTCGGGTATCTTTGAACCCGGCCAATGCAATTTATCCCATCAAGTCATATATTTTTGAAAACTAGACAGCCCAGGGTATTCCAAATGCTAGTATTTTAACTCTTTCCATGCACCATATCTACCACCAGTCTTTGTCAAACTTTGTGGTAGTCATTTTTTTGCATTTGTTTTGTCACACACATTTTACTTCAGGTATGAATTAAAATGTTCTCGTTTATGTCACTATCACAAAACACCCCAATATGTGCTCAGCAACATCTCCTGAGCGCAGCGATACCCCACATGAATGATTTTGCCTGGCTGTTTGGGGGCAAAAGGGCCACATTTGGGGCATGCGCATTTTTCAATGTTGAACTTTGGCATTTGGGGATCCACTGCCCATGCCCTACTTGGTACATCTTTGAGCCGGGCCATTTCAGTGTGCCCAATAAACCCATATACTAGACACCCCAGGGTATTTCAAATGCTAGTATTTTAACTCTTTCCATGCACCATATCTACCACCAGTCTTTGTCAAACTTTGTGGTAGTCATTTTTTTGCATTTGGTTTTCCACACACATTTTACTTCAGGTATGAATTAAAATGTTCTCGTTTATGTCACTATCATAAAACACCCCAATATGTGTTCAGCAACATCTCCTGAGTACATAGATACCTCACATGAATGATTTTGCCTGGCTGTTTTTCAAAACTAGACACCACAGGGTATTTTAAATGCTGGTATTTTAACTCTTTGCATGCACACATTTTACCACCAGCATTTTTTCAAAGTTTGCAGTAGTATTTTTGTGTGTGTATTTTTCCCACACACACCTACTTTATGTATGAATTTACAGCTCCTGGTATATGCCGCTGTCACACTACACCCCATAATGTGTTCAGCAACATCTCCTGAGTGCAGTGATACCCCACATGCATGGGTGTGTCATTTTTTGGGGGAACTAAAAGGCCACATTTGGTACGTGTGCATTTTTCTAATTTGAAATTAGATGTGTGGCCATCCTTACCCCTGTGTTAATTGGGACGTTGTTGAACCTGGCCAATTCAATTTACCCCATCAAATCATACCTTTTTTAAAAGTAGACACCCCACGGGCATTTAATATGCCAGTATTTTAACTATTTCCATGCGAGAATTGTTTTAAGCTAATATGCAAATTTTAGGACCTGCTCACAAAAATATATTTTTTATATATATATATATATATATATATATAATATATATATAATTTTTTTGTCTTTTTTTACATTTTTTTAAACTTTTTTTTTTCAACTTGGAGGTTCCCCTGATATGTGACATCAGTGGGAAATGATTTTTACATTTTACTAGTTTTTTACTATTTTTTTTCTAATTATTATCAATTTTATTTTATTTTTTAATTTATTTTTACTAATCACACTGTGATTAGAAAGCTGGGCTCCATTGACTTGCATGGTGAATGCAGTACCTGTATTCAACCTGCAAGTGGAGCCAAAGTTCACTAGATGGTCTGGACCATCTAGCGAACTTTGAAAATTTGTTTGTTCCTGTTAAAGGACGGTGGCCATCTTACTTGATGGCGAAGATCACCGGCAGCTGCGGCTGTGACCGCTCTCCGGATCGGTCACAGCCCATCGAAAGGTAAGTGTTTGGTGTCGCTGGATGCCTCCTGATCGAGGCATTCCAGCGACACCATTTAAGTTTAGGAGGCGATCATCGATCGCCTCCTAAACGCTTTTAAAACGGGCGTCCGCCACCATACAAAGTATGGCGGTTGTTGACGCCCCGTGGAGGGGCCAGAGATGGCCCCTTCGTTCCGATCGCGGCGTTGCTGAATGCCTCGAGGTCGAGGCATTCAGCAACGTTTTTTGGGTGCAGAAAGCGAAAGTAGATCGCTTTCTGCACCCGTTTAAAGACGTGCCGGTCCTGGCACGTCAATTGTCGTAAAGCACATGCTTTTACGTGCCGTGCCAGGACCGGCAATTGTCATCAAGGGGTTAATGTTGCAGTAGGCCTCTTGTAAGCCTCCCTGACCAGTTTTATTCTCATCTTATCATCAATTTTGGAGGGAGGTCCAGTTCTTGGTAATGTCTTTGTTGTGCCATATTTTCTCCACTTGATGATGACTGTCTTCACTGTGTTCCATGGTATATCTAATGCTTTGGAAACTCTTTGTGCCCTTCTCCTGATTGATATCTTTCAACAATGAGATCCCTCTGATGCTTTGGAAGCTCTCTGCGGATTATGGCTTTTGCTCTAAGATGCAACTAAGCAAATGTCAGGTAAATCCTACTAGAACCACTGAACTTTATTTGTGATTAATCAGTCACTTTAAATGATGGCAGGTGTGTAATGACTTGTATTTAACATGAGTTTGAATGTGATTGGTTAATTGTGAGGGTGTGCACATTTATGCAACCAGGTTATTGTGAGCCCCCCCCCCCAGTTAAAGATTTCAACTTGTTTGCAATTGAATTGTTCACATTACAGGTCACATTAAAGGTGGAAAAAGTTCTGACTTGATTTACCTTTGTCTCATTTTTTAACATCACCAGAACCTGGCATTTTAACATGGGTGTGCAGACTTTTTATATCCACTGTATTTGCCCAAATTACATGGGCATGGATGACGCTGGTGCATCATCAAGTACCTGCTTCAGGTTTTATTAACTCATTTTTATGTGATTTGATCTACTGCATATGGATGCATATGATGTACTCGAGAGCTGGTGTAAAAGTCTGTCCATTGACTTCATTAGAAGTACATTACTGCCACTGATTGACAGCTTAAGCAGCAAATCAGTGGAAAGAAATTTTGGCTTATGGGGAAATACTGTGTCAAGTGTAACATTTAAAAACTGCCTTGATGACCCAAAAAGTGTATCCATTCTTGGGCAGATGTGGCTTGGTTGTTTTATGTAGTTCACAGTGTAAATAGCATAATGACCCTATAGATGTACTATTATATCCACAAAAAAGTGTCAAGATGGCCCTTTGGAGGTAACTTTACATCCTGTGTTTTTTAGGACTCCCCTGCATCAGCAGGAGCCAGCATGGTTGACTCAGTATGGGACAGCTCCTGTGTAACAGCGCAAGTGCCAGTACACCTTCATTATTGCCCAATCGTGCAATTGGATTCCAACAAGATATCCATATTACACTTGGACCACTGCAATAATAATATTATAAAATATATAGATATAAATATTATGAATGTGCCCCAATACCCTTTACTCCAACTACTAGAAGTAAAGAATTAAACCAAACCAAACCAAACCAAAAAACTTTCACTACCCATAACTATTGACAAAAATTGAGTATATGTATGTGGGGTACACAATTTGGATCATTGTTCAGTAGTGAAGAAATCCTAAGCCGAATTGTAAAGTTTTGTTCTTCTATTTTAGTATTGTTTATTTGAATATTAGCACTAATTATAATAGTTTTTGCATTTCTATGGTTTCAAAAAGTATAACACGCATGGAAAAGGGGAATCATGGCTTAACAATCATGGTAAAAAAAAAGGGTAGGGTAGGAAAAGCTCTGGGTCAGGAAGGAGTTATTTACTTCCTAGATATTCTCAATTACTTTACAACTTATTTGCATTAACTGAAGTAAATGAACCGATCCTTCAATACATCCACCATGCAACAAAAAATAAAGATAGTCACAGAAACGTAAATTAATTACCTGCATATTTTGACTGAGTGAGTTCTGCCTTCAGAAAATGGAAGTAAACATAAATGTTTGTGTATATTACTGTGTGTCACAAACACAAAGTCTTAAATACTCATAACGGCATATATTTGTCTTACTTACTTTAGTTCTGGAAGATTTTTAATATTGGCAAATAAATCAGATGATTCAGGACAAAGTTTCTCAACCAGTTCCAATGGGCCATAGAATGATTTATTCTGCCCAATAAAACTTTTCTTGACTTTGAGAGAAAAGGAAAAAAAATGATCAATGTTAGCATTTCATACAACAAAACTGTAAGTGCATTCACAATAATGTGCACAATAAATGCAATCCAGTTTGATAATTTAACTCACTCATTACACAAACATTGATTTATTCTGCTATTTGTTCCACACCTAATAAAGATAGGTATTAATATTTGCAAAAAACCCCCCAAAACCATAAAGCATTCAACACAAGGTTAAATAAAACAAATGTAATGTGTGTGTCTATATATATATATATATATATATATATATATACACACACACACCAATATGGACTTTTATAACATTGCCAAATACATAGACATTATTATGTAGTTGGTCCCCCTTTTTCAGCTATAACAGCTTCCGCTCTTCTAGGAAGGCTTTCCACAAGATTTCGGAGTGTTTCTGTGGGAATTGTTGCCCATTCATCCAGTAGACAATATGTGAGATCAGGCTGGATGAGAAGGTCTGGCTCACAAATCTCTGTTCCAGTTCATCCCAAGGTGTTCGATGGGGTTTGAGGCCAGGCCTCTCTGCGTGCAGGTCAAGTTCCTCCCCACTACTTATCCAATCACGTATTTATGGACCTTACACTGTGCACTGAGGTACAGAGTCATGCTAGAATAGAAAAGGGCCTTCCCCAAACCCAAAAAGTTGGAAGCAGAGATTTGTCCAGTATAGCCTTGGTATGCTGAAGGGGACATACCAAGACATTTTGGACAAAGCAATAGAAGCTCTCTTGGGCTCGACCATCATAATGTATAGTGAAGCCAAGGAGTTAAAACCACAACTCTCCTGAAAACCCCCCTATAACTCTTCTTCTAGTCAACAGACCCCTCAATAATTTTGCACATTCAGAAGTACCTTTTAGTCCGTGTTTGAGACAGTGTTCAATAACAACAAAGAACTGTTGAAGAGGTGGGTATTCAGAATCCAAACTTCTACCAAGATTAAGAGCTGACTGGATTAATGATTTTATACTAAGTTTCATCATATTCATTAAATTGGCACGTTCATCCATATTGCTACCTATATAAAAATGAAAAAAAAAGAAAAACACTTTAGAAAATGAAAAATGTATGGCAGTACTACAAATCTACTTCGACTTATGACAGTAGGGAAGCTTCATGTAAAGGGTCTATAGGATGCACTGAAACATTAAGTAGAGCTATTCACTTAAAGGGATATAGCAGTAGTACCCCAAGAGAAAACTGAGTCTTTGGTTGAAAATACCATATCTGCTCGATTATAAGACTTTTTCAGACCAAATAGAGGTGTGACTATAAGACTAAGATCCAGATCCCGGCAGTGCTGCAAGGGACCTGGATCCTCCTCTCTGGTGACCTCCGCTGCTGCCGACACTTCCTCCGGAGCGCTGGCGCGACATGACTTTTCGGTGCTCCATCATAGAAGTCCCGGTCGGAAGTGCCAGCAACAGCGGAGGTTGTCGGCGTGCATAACGCAGACGTTCACCGGCTGCCAGAAAGGATGATTCCTCGCAGCGCTGCAGGTGGATCCTCCTCCCTGGCAGCTGGTGAATGTCTGCGTGATGTGCACAGACAACCTCCGCTGCTGCCGGCACTTCCGCAGGGAAGCAGCATGGCATATAGGCAGGTATAAGGCATATCTGGTGGGCAGGTTGGCAAATAAAACAAACAAAATTTTTTTTTTCTCAATCATAGTTTTTATTAAATATGAAAAATACTTTACATAAATTTTTACTAGTAAAACATTTTTCCTATAGGATAGTCTTATAGTTGGGCTTTTTCTTTTTTTCCTAAATTAATATTCAAATTTTGGGGGGGTCATCTTATAACCGAGTAAATACGGTAATAACTTTTATTCCACCAACAAATAAAAATATGTAAATTTGCATATGCTTTTTGAGACCTCAGAGATCTCCTCTTCAGATGGAAGATAGAGGTAGAAAATACAAAAAGGTATATATATATATATATTATATATATATATATATATATATATATATATATACAGGCATTGTGTGGAATATATCTCAACAGCAGGCCAGGTCCACTGGAAGCTGTAAACCTGACATGGCTCAAATGGCAAGGAAAGGATGAAGGGCAGATACCAGACTCTTCTTAAATTAAAAACACCAACAATATAAACAGACTGAACGAAGGAGAGCTAAGGGTTTCAAGACCTGACCTGCCTCCAGCAGAAGAAGTGAGATGTTTAGTGCTTTTTACACGTGTCCAGAAGTGACCCACGACATATTTCTATTGTGGCCCCTGACTAGGGCCACTAGGGAAATGAGATACATATTGTTTTATATTTGCCATTATGTGATGTGGTTTTGTTTAAGACGAGCTGTGTACAGTGATGTGGATAAGTATTGACAGACAACCTGGTTTTAGCTCATTTAATTAACGTTCCAATAGACTTCCTTTATCTGTAGACCTGGAGGCAGCCTTTGTATGGAATGTTACACTCATTTATTTGTACCTACCCAGGCTTTATATGAAATATACTTTATATGTGCATTATTTGTATTATTATGTTTGTTATACAGGAGGAATACATAGTGTTATGCGATCAGTCACTCCCACTCTTAACTTATTCATCATTTATGGCCATTGATGTTCCAGCACTTTCTTCAAGCAACTAACAAACTTTAATCAGAACAAGCTGACAATGACATCATCTGCTTCCCTGCCTCCTCGTCGCCGAGTAGAAAACCACACCCCCAACCAAAACCAGCCTGACGGTATGGGCGGGGTTAATTTATGTTACAGAACCAATCACGATTTAGTTGCAGCTGATGATGCACCTATAAAGACGCCCTTTCTAGGCAGGTGAATAGGAAGTGATGTACTACCAAAACAAATGCATTTTGGCAGCAGTTTATACGCTAAATAACTACGTTTTACGACCGTTCACAGAAAAAATAACGGTTAACAATCAGCAAAACCCCACTAATTACTCATCCGCTTACCATCCGCTTACTTCAGACTCATAACTCCCAAACCGTAAATTAATGGGACTCGATATATTATGCTACAAGTGTGCACCCATACCTGAGGTTATAAATGTATATCAAAGAGTCTTCATGCAACCGTAAAGGAACTGCTGTCAATCATCTGCAATAAAAAGAAACTTGTTAAAGCATGGCGTGTTGTAAAAGCCGATAACTGCACTAAAGCAAATATGTCCGTGATTTACCCGCAATAGTTATAGGGCTGTCCATCCGCTACACGTAATCGGCCATAACTATAAGAAAACCCCTGTCAAATGTGTCAGTGGCTCGACTCTATTCTGCAGATGACCTACTGATGTCACGTGCCGCGGTCACGTGATCCAGACAGTAGAGCCGTAAGTGAAGAGACCGCTGAAGACGTAATTACCGAGCGCTGCGAGGTAGAGTGGGTGTTCTTATTAATAGAAAGCTAGGGGCACAGATGTACAAGTGCCCTTGTCGCCATAGAGCCAAGTCAGCAATTCTTGTTAATTGTTTAGTCATTACCACGTCGGTAATATACTTAAACCGTTGTAGGTATATTTGTGTCGGTTGCACATTATTTTTACAACTCTCTGGTAACGATGGCAACAAGAATGGCTCTTTATGCGTCCAGTAGCCTGGACTCCCCCTATCAGCAGAAGCCTGGTATAGTGACATCAATCAGTTAAAACGTTTAGCTCTTCTTTTTAATCCACTATATGTGCCCAATGATGGTAATTTACTTTAGTAAATACTCCATATAAGATATGTACAAATTCCTCTTTGATTTGTGACATTCCCAGCATCCTCTGATTTTCCTCACCCAATGTGGGCATAAGAGTCACACTTGCCAGACAAGTAGTGTATGTGCGGTCCTTTTAGGCATACACCATTTTATTGTACCCTACTTTTACTGTGATCTGCAGGAGAGAACATGCTAGCTGCCTAAAATGGGCTTAATGCCAGTAGTCTATGGAGTTCATTGCCCTAGGTCTGACGCGGGGCAGGGCCTCCAGTTGCTCCACAGACCTACTATGGCAAGGAGGTCCTCCTTCCCTACAGGTCTTCTTGGACGTGACATACCGTATATTCCGGCGTATAAGACGACTGGGCGTATAAGACGACCCCCAACTTTTACAGTCCAAATATAGAGTTTGGACTATACTCGCCGTATAAGATTACCCCTCTACCCAGCGTACAACAACCAGCCAATCACGGCAAGTGATGTACCTTACCGGTGATTTGCTGGTTGATTTGCTGACATAAACATACATGCACTACCCTTACACACACACACACACATATATAAT
>VKOC01005132.1:0-14948 GCA_009364415.1 Spea multiplicata | reverse complement strand
TATTAGGAGGGGTCCGTGACCCATTGTCTGTGTATTAGGAGGGGGTCTGTGTCCCGGTGTCTGTGTATTAGGTGGATTAACTCTCATCTCCACACCTATGTCACTCAGCCGATCACGTGATCTCGGAGGCCAAGGGCCCGTGCTTCCGGATATTGCGGGATGGCGGCTGTTCTCTCCCAATCCTCAGGAACATCACGAAGCAGATCTGCTGCTGCAGCCGGGTGGGAAAGGCCTGGGGCAGAGGCTGTGAGAGATGCCCCCCCTTCGGCACAGGTGAGATCTTAGGGCGCGCCCCCCCCCCCCCCGGCGGGACTTACCTGACCTCAGGTTCCTCTCACCTAACGAATGAAGGAAAAAACGATGAGCAGCGATGTCTCCTCCTGATGCCGGACGACAGATTTCTAATATTTGGTAGAAGCTGCAGCAGCACAGTCCTCTAATTTTTTGCCCCGTTTTGCAGAGGGATTTAAGGAGACCTGCCCCGCAGGGCCGGGGTATCACTACTCTGCCTCTGATTTGCGCATCAATGCCCGTTATGTGGGGCAAGACCATGCCAGGGTGCCCGTCCAACGCCAGCCCGGAGGGAGACTTCTGCCCCTCACCACTCTTGCTCCCCCCCGCCAGGTGGTCACAGGTAAGAGACGGGCTTCCTCCTGTAGCCCCATACCCCCTAATGCCCCTTTTTCCTCCCCAATGCCCCTCTGAGCTCAGAATGTTTGCTGGGTGTGAGGGCCGGTAGAACCCATCCTGATCTGTCGTCACGCGTGTTTATCATTAGTCAGATCCCGTGTGGACGTGGAAGAGAAGAGACCGGACACGAGCCAGGGCCGAGTGCCGCTCCCGGACACGAGCCAGGGCCGAGTGCCGCTCCCGGACAGGACGGAATCCACGCAGGCACGAGGGGACGGCCAGCCTCCTGCGCAGGTGCCGAGGGTGACGGACACAGGTGGGTCTCAATATGGCGACTTCACACGGGGAGGAATAATAATTGGCCCCAGTGTGTATTGCATACAGTAGGGGCATGGGAAGAGGGGTTGAGTTTGTATGAGGGGCTCCGGGGGGCCGCGGGCTCCTTAATGTGGCTTTGCCTGCGGAGGTGGATATTGGCGCAGACACCATGATAAACCATTCTGTATCCATGGGATAGATTATAAAACGGGTTTAAATCCGCTGGTTTTTGGCTTTTTTTTTTGTAGAATCAAATATATGTGAGCTGAACCCGCAGATCTGTGGCCCTGGACGCTGCGTCCCCCGATCCGGCAGCTACACCTGCGTCTGCAATAACGGCTACTGGCTGAGCACGCAAGGCACCCACTGCATCGGTGAGATCTGGTGTCAAGACTGACAGGGCGGTAGATAAGTGGAACAGCCTCCCAGCACAGGTGGTAGAGGGTAATACAGTGAGGGGATTAAACATGGGATAGACAGACGGCTGATTAACGACTGATTAAGGTTTGAGTCTTTACTCTCATCTCTCTCTGCTGTCTCTCTCTCCCATCTTTCTCTCTCTTCTCACCACAATTTCTCTCTCTCTTTTCCATCCCCCTTCTGTCTTCTCTCTCCAATCTCTCTCTCTTCTCTCCTCCAAATTAATACTTTTAAATTAAAAATATAAAAGTTTGGAACCGACTTCTGAGCAGAAATCCCCTCGTTAGAAAGTCACGTTCTCGAGGTCCTGCGTGACACGAAGGCTTTATTATCTAAGCTGTGCTGCGACAGAAAGCATGGGAAGTATTTATCCGAGCGCAGGACCCGCCGGCCGTCAGACGCATTCATTCTTCGCGGGAATCAAACCAAAGAGAAATCATTAAAACGCCCCAAACCGAACCTATTCCCTGAAATCTCTGGCACCTGTTCGCAAGGTGAATAATTCTTAAAGGGGCAGTCCCTGTATAAAAGAATGCCGCTGATTCTGAAACCCCCCCTTTGCAAGGGACAGCGCGCAGCTATCATATACGTTAAAGAACATGTGATGCGTGGAACATCCCTTTAATTCTACCCTAAAAATAGTGTTTAATTGTAACAATTTCAGGACTTTAAAACTTTAATAAATAATATATATTTTGTATAATGATGACATCAAAACAGAATTTACGAGGATATTTGTAACATCATGACTTCTGTTACTACATCAAAAAATAGTTTAATAATACATTTTTAACTATTAACTAATAATTATTATATTATAATAATAATCTATTCCAAAACCTATTATGACACTTAGACTTCTAAAAATAACAAAGACCCAAAATTGTTAAATAATGAAAAGATAAATATTATATAATTAATAAATAACACACCAAATAATATGTTATGGAATTGTTATTAATAATAATTATTTTAACTATTATATTATTTATAATAAAATTTGTATTTAGATTTTGCACACTGAAAAAAATCCATTTTGGAATACTTTATTGACAATTAGCATTATTTTTATTTAATTTTATTTAATTTATTTACTTTTTTTACATTCTTAGGGTTCCAAATGCTCTTAATTATTAAAAATATGTAAAACGAAATGATTTTGTTTATCCCCAAACACTTGAAATAAGCGAAGTGATTATATGGGGAGCACCGGAATGGGGACGCTTCCCCTTTAAGAGTCCGGCGCAATAAATCGCAGGGCGGTTTCTGGGGCTAACCGGGGCAGAATTTGGGCTCCGGTAACCGCGCCGACCGCCAATCCGACTTTAAATCGTCTTTCAGCACCAGCTCATAAAGCATTCCTTAAATATCTGGGAAGATATCGCTATGGCGATACAAACCCGGAACGGGACGTCCGCGCAGAAAACGAGACGGCTACAAAAATTCAGCGGCACCAACATACTCCACGGCGCAGCACAACGATCAGGCAGAACGTGCACGCCGGGCTGGGAGTAATAGTAATGAAGGGGGGCCGGTGCATAGGAGCTTGCAGTCTATCATAAAGGGAACCTGAGGCCGGCTGAGAATCATGAGAGTTTTTTGTCCCCTTTAACAACAAGTAAGGCCCAGATTATGGTGTCTGTGGCCCTCGTGGACAGATGTGTAACGTTCTCAATATAAAGTCTTATAGCAGACTTTGTTACAATGAAAGTTATCGCTGTCCCCCCTCCCTCCATAGCGAATCCAATGATGTGTTTAAATGAAAATGTCCCCCCCCGTTGGTTACTCTATACAATGGTCCCCCCATCGCACCTCCCCCCCGTCACTCGATACAGTGGTATGATCCATTATCTTTAGCGGATTAGGAGAGAGAACACAATGTTTCCCTGAGAGGTGGAGGAGCGAGTTCTCCGATTCCGCGTCGGAATCCCGGCGTCGCCAACATTCCGTGTTATGGGAAAACGACGCGGCGTTCGCTCGTTTACTTAATTACTGACCGTACGATTAACGACTTATTGGGAATTAACCCTTTACGGGGTCCAACGTAAGATTTACACCTCCCAGAAATATCATTTCTACATAAAATACTCCCCTGACCCTAAATCCTCCCCATTAAGTGACGCCCCTCCCCCCGGTAAAGTTGCTGATTGATGCTGATTGGTTCAGGCAGCCTCTGCAAGGATTGAGGGGAGGAGAAGGGAGAGATCATCAAATTGATGGCCTTGCTGTTGGGTTCCTTCTATAATCAGTGAAATGTCCCAAAAAAAACTGAATTTTACTCGATCAAAAAGCTGCAGCTCTGGTGTAGTAAATCCAGTAGATTGTAAGCGCCTGGGAACAGAGCCCTCCTCTCCGCTCTCCTTCTGCGGCGCTCCTCTCCGTGCTCCTCTCCGCTCTCCTTCTGCGGCGCTCCTCTCCGTGCTCCTCTCCGCTCTCCTTCTGCGGCGCTCCTCTCCGTGCTCCTCTCCGCTCTCCTTCTGCGGCGCTCCTCTCCGTGCTCCTCTCCGCTCTCCTTCTGCGGCGCTCCTCTCCGTAGCTCCTCTCGGCTCTCCTTCCGCGCGCTCTCCTCTCCACCCCCCCCCCCCAACTCACACATTAAATGAATTATCCGCGTAGCGATCGCTCGGCACGCAGACGTCTGATTTAATGACACAAGAATCTGAAATTCTGTAAACTGTTTTTTTCCGTAATAAAGCAAACATTTCAGATAAATATTTGGAGATTTAAAAAAAATCAAACTCGCTTCTAGGGAAAATAACCACAAATAGCTGAATAATGGCATGTTTAAGATGCTGGGTGTGATGGGAGTGGTTGTGTGTTGGCATTTACAGCATTGCGTTTGCTTGGGGTTTTTTTTTTTTTTAATATATGTGTTTTTAGGCGATTTGGCATTTTGAAGCCGTGTTTCAGGTACTGCGGGGGTTTGGAAAAAAGGTCTTTTGTTACAAATGGTTGCTTTTTCCTCCCCAGACATGGATGAATGCAGACAGAGGCCAAGCCCCTGTGCCAACGGACGCTGTGAGAACACCGTCGGCAGTTACCGCTGCGCCTGCGCGGCCGGCTTCAGCACCAACCCGCAGGGCACTGAATGTACAGGTCAGACCCGTAACTGCCCCCTATCCCACCGGCCACAAATTGAATAAACCTGGGGGGGCTTTTACCTATATTCTGTGTCAGCCGGAATCATAGTTGCCAACTGCCCCTCAGGCCATTTCCATCATCGGGGGGGGATCGTATATTTGGTTCCTCCCGCGCACTGAACTTGGTTTGATCCAATGTGTCGGCCGACGGGTTGCGTTTGGATGGGGGGGGGGGGTAGCTGCTGCTTTTTGACTTCTCGGGTTTGGCTCCTTTTGCAGACATCGATGAATGCAGCGGCGATCAGCAGCCGTGCGGCGGCGGCGTCTGCCACAACACCCCGGGGAGCTACCGCTGCGCATGTCCCCCCGGCTTCAGCCTCAGTCCGCAAGGAACCAGCTGCATCGGTAGCGTATAGTCTCCCTCTATGATTGTTTCATACATACCAAGTATCCCGGAGGGGTCAGTACAGTCCCTTCCAGTTCCCGGACCTCCATAACCCGTTATCCTCCGTTTCAGACATCGACGAATGCCGCCTGACCACGAGGAGACTCTGTCAGAACGGGCGCTGTGAGAATACCCCCGGCAGCTTCCTGTGCGTGTGCCCGGCGGGGTATATCGCGAACCCCCAGGGCACGGACTGTCAGGGTGAGTGACGGCGGAGGCGCGCGATGGCCAGCGTAAGTAACGAGTCAACATGTGGCCCCCGTGGCAAATATGTCTCTCGCCCCCAACGCAGACGTCGACGAGTGCCGGCAGACCCCGCGCCTGTGCGGATCCGGGAGATGCCAGAACACCCCCGGCAGTTATCGCTGCTCCTGCGCGGTTGGATACAGGATGACCTCACAGGGCGATGACTGCGTCGGTAAGGACCGGCCCAGCTGATAGCCGCGTCTCCGTCACCACGGTAACGGGGGATCTCTAATAACGGCCAGTCCTCTCTCTTCACAGATATCAATGAGTGTGAGAACCTGGGGGCATGCGCGGGGCAGGAATGCGTCAACACCCCGGGGTCCTTCCAGTGCCGCCAATGCAGAGCGGGGTACCGGCTCCAGAACCGCCGCTGCGTCGGTGGGTACCGCCTTATGGTCGAGGGCCCCCTTTCCCTGCCTATGGGTTCCGGGGCTGCGATGGGGAGACGACAGAACCCCAATCCACGGTCGGGTTTCTCCATCGACCCCGGACCCCTCCGTGACCGGTTCCCCATCTTCCTTCACCAGATATCAACGAGTGCCAGACGGAGCCCACCTGCGGCCCCCACGGCAAATGCGTCAACACCGAAGGCTCCTTTCAGTGCGAGTGCCTTCCGGGCTTCCGGCTCAGCGGAGACAGGACGCGGTGCTCGGGTGAGAGAAGTCTAGAACCTTCTAGAACCTGCCGGCGGCATCTTTCCAGCATCGGTCTCCTGGGCCGCGAACGCTATGACATCATCAGCGGAACCTCAGACCCACCGAGAGGGCTCTTTAAGTGGGGGTCGGAGGCTTTGGGGGGGGGTTGTAGGATTTTGGGGTAGAACGTGGAGTTTTGGTGGATAATTCCTGATATTTTAGGGGTTCCAGGTGTTGAGAAGGTAAACGTTTGTGATGTAAGGGATGATGGGACTTGAAGTTCATCAACACCTGGAGGGAGACGAGGATCCACTAGTTTTGGGGGGGGGTTTTCTTAGTTTTGGGGAAAATACAAATGAAAAGTTTCTTCCAGATGTCAACGAATGCCTGGAAGGGGAGTTCTGCTTCCCACACGGCGAGTGCCAGAACACGGAAGGCTCCTACACGTGTGTGTGCGCCGAGGGCTACGCCGTGTCTCCGGGGGGAACGTCCTGCATCGGTACGTCCTCCGAACGCCGTGGAGTGTTTATACGCATCCGGCAGCCAATGGGAGGCAGGCGAGGCAGAGATTCCACCTCCCATTGGCTGCAGCATGCTGATTGGTTGGGCGATTCTCCGCTCTCATATAATTGCTTCCCGTCCTGTTGCCGGTTAGATAAGGATGAGTGTCAGTCGGGGACCCTGTGTCAGGGAGGGCGCTGCGCCAACACCCCGGGGTCCTTCCAGTGCGCCTGTCCCACCGGATTCCGCGCCACGGCAAACAAAGCCACCTGCGCAGGTGAGAGGACCCACCGGGAAGGGGGCGCTGGGGCTTCTGGGCACCGATGGTATTTGTGGACCAGGACTGGCATGCGATACCCCGGGGAGCGGGGCATTAACCCACGCCGCTGCTCTCGTTCTCAGATATCGACGAGTGTCGGGAGAGAGGAGGAAGCATCTGCGGGACGCAGAGCTGCGAAAATACCCTGGGATCCTACAAGTGCATCGCCCAGTGTGACAGCGGGTACCGGATCACCGCGTCGGGAGACTGCGCAGGTACGTCTGCCCACCTTTCCCCCCCGCGGATCCCTTAAGACTGGAGGACAGGAGGTCTCTTTACCGTTCGGGGGGTTAAATTGTAGAATAGATGGAATTTGAACCTGTTTGGGGTAAAGAAGTAATTTTTGCCCCTTTGAGATGGCATTACTGGACTCGATGTCTTTTATCGGACTAATTAACCATGTAACAGAGCCTTGGTATCAGCGAGCAGGAAGGGGGTAAATGTGGCAATTCTTCATATAGCCACTGGGGGCAACATCGATACCACGTAAGCCACGTTCGCAGACAGTACCCCCAGTTTGTTGCCCTCCGTGGCAGAGCTCGGTGATGGGAGGCTTTGCGTTAAAGCGATATCAGACTGAGTCCGAGGGCCGGGTAGGCGCGCATGTACCGGGGGCAAGTCTCTCATTTTGCCCCGAGTCCCGGAGATGAGTGACGTTCCCGATGTTCGTTCCGGTTGCAGATATCGACGAGTGCTCCAACTCGACCGTCTGCGGGGAGAACGCGGAGTGCGAAAACCTCATCGGCACCTACCGCTGCACCTGTAACCTCGGCCACGAGATGTCCAGCGATGGCAAAAACTGCGTGGGTACGTCACACAAGTCTCCAACTCAATAGTTATTAAGAGATCGGAAAAGTGGACCGCCGAGGTCTTGGAATATCCGGACCCCCTGGGGGTTTCCCCGTCGGTTTTGGTGCATTTTATTGTACAATTAAGGATTTCACAAACCCTAAGCTAACGATCCCTGTAGGTTTCGGTTCTCCAGCTCATTTGCATACTTGGGCTTGCTGTTTTGCATAAAAGTCCGTCCCCCTCCCCATTCCGTTTCCAGATATCGACGAGTGTTTGGAATACGGGAATTCCATCTGCGGGACCCTGCGCTGCCAGAACACCCCGGGGCACTACAAGTGTATTAATGACTGTCTCCCCGGCTATCAGCTGTCACCGGCCGGAGACTGCAGAGGTGAGACGGGAAACACTTCTGCCGGGAGGCTGCTCCACTTATCCACCACCCTCTCAGTAAAGTAAAACATATTAAACCCCTTTATGTATTTTAATGTCTTGCTCCCATCCCCTCTTCTCTCCTCTGTCTCTCTCTCTCATCCCCTCTCTCTTCTCTCCTCCATCTCTCTCTCTCATCCCCTCTCTCTCTTCTCTCCTCCGTCTCTCTCTCTCCCATCCCCTCTCCCCTCTCTCTTCTCTTCTCCATCTCTCTCTCCCTTCTCTCCCATCCTCTCTCTCTCTTCTCTCCTCCGTCTCTCTCTATCATCCCCTCTCTCTTCTCCCCTCCCCTCTCTTCTCTCCTCCATCTCTCTCTCTCCCACCCCCTCTCCCTTCTCTCCCATCCCATCCCGTCTCTCTCTCTTCTCTCCTCCGTCTCTCTCTCCTCCATCTCTCTTCTCTCCTCCATCTCTCTCTTCCACCCCTCTCTCTTCTCTCTCCCATCCTCTCTCTCTCTCTCTCTCTTCTTGTTCTTCTCACAGATGTGAACGAGTGCGTGACGCTCCAAGGCGTGTGCGGGATCGCTCGGTGCCAGAACACGGAGGGCTCCTTCGTCTGCATCTGTCCGAACGCCAACGAGGAGTTTGACCCCATGTCTGGGAAGTGCTTGCCGCCGACCATCGCAGGTGAGGAACCCGCGGCGCGCTCCGGACCGTGCGACCCACGGGTCTGTGAGATGAGACCCCCGCGGCGAAGCCCACCGCAGCGCCACCGGACCAACGCCGGCTGTTTGTCTTCCTCGCAGCGGATCCCGCGTTCCCCGGCCGCCCCCCCCCGCCCGGCGGATCCGGACTCCACGAATGTTACTACAACCTGGAAGATGACCGGGTCTGCGAGAACGTCCTGGCGCAGAACGTCAGCCGCTCGGAGTGCTGCTGCAGCGTCGGCAAAGGCTGGGGGAAGAACTGCCAGATCCAGAGGTGCCCCGAAGCCGACACGGGTAAGACGGGGGTCTCGCTTACCCCAAAACGCCGAGTCTCGGGGCGCTTTATCACTGGGGGGGCTAACGTCTGTATTGTTTTCCCAGCCGAGTTCCAGGCCCTGTGTCCGGAGGGCGTGGGGTACATCGCATCGGGGCAAGGGTACAAAGGTAAGTGGACAGGGAGACCTAGAACCCCCCCCGCCGGCCCCTGTCGCCCCCCCGAGCCGCTCCGGCCAGTAACACCGGTTTCTCCCATCAGATATCGATGAATGCCAAGTCTTCGAGACCCAAGCGTGCAAAGGAGGCGTCTGTATCAACAAAGCGCCCCTGTTCGCCTGTTACTGCACCAACGGCTACTACTACGACGCGCAGCGCATGGAGTGCGTGGGTAAGGGGCTCGTCCGTTACGGGGGTCTCCGGGGTACGGCGGCTCTCGTCGTGCTTCTCGCTAAACCCGACTTCCCAATCTACAGATAACGACGAATGCCAAGAAGAGGAGGCGTGCGAAGGGAGCCACTGCGTGAATACCGTGGGGTCTTATTACTGCACGTGCAGCCCCCCGCTAGTCCTGGACGCGTCCCAGAGGAGATGCGTCACCAACACCAGCCAGGCTATAGGTAGGGGGGCGTGATATATATATAATATATAATATATATATAATGTGTGTAAATGTCTCGTATACACCTTTTTTTTTAATGCGTTCCTCTGTTTGCCCCCCAGACAGTAACCTGGCCTTGTGCTGGCAGGAGATCGGGGCAAATCTTCTGTGCAGTCGCCCCCTGCTGGACCGGCAGACGACGTACACCGAATGCTGCTGTTTGTACGGGGAGGCCTGGGGCATGAGCTGCGCTTTGTGCCCAGCGAGAGACTCGGGTGAGTAGGCGCTGGATACAGCGAGCCGGGGGGGGGGGTCGGGGCAGAATGAAGAGCGGCGCACAATACAGGGGACGGGGAACGGGGGCGCTATTGTGTATAAAGCTCTGTTTTAGTCTAATTGGTTGGGGGCCCTTCCCTGACCCGCGATTTATTGGGGTCAGAAATCTCCGTTAAGGTTTTTATTTTTTATCCCCCCCCAGATGATTTTGAGTCCTTGTGCAATGTCTTCAGGGCGCCGGGATACGGGGGTCCTGGTTCCCTTCCATCCGACCCGTACGGCGAGTATGGTCCAGAGTACGGCCCCCCCTATGGTATTCCATATGGTCCTGATGCTTACGCCAACCCCCCTCCCAGAATATCCAGACCCGGATACGACGCCTATCCAGCGGCCCCCGGCGGCGGGCTGCCGTTTAGCTCCAGGTCATCGCCCTACGACCCGCGAGACTCGTCCTATGGTCTCCCCCCGTTTGAGTCTCCGGACTTCGACTCGGACATTTCCTACCCGGACCCCTCCGTGGACGAAGACCTGAGGCCCCCCTACAGGAGGTCAGAACCGTCTTACGACCCCCGCGTGCAGCCATCGGGACCCCGATCGAGGCCCAGGAGCCCGGCGAGCGGCCCTGGCCTGGGGTCGGAGGACGGGCGCAGGAGTCAGCCTTGGAGACCCGGAGGTCGGGATCCCGAATATCTCTCCCCGCAGCCCAACTGGCGAGCAGGACTGCGGGAAGCGTACGACGGTAACGAGACCCCCGACGAGGCCATCGGGAAATCTTATCGTTAAACATCAATTATTACATCACTTATTACATCACTTATTACATCACTTATTACACATTCCAAGAAAAATAAGCCTTCGTTTTATGTCTTTAGATGAAATTAACTCGTTATATTTTTAAGGAATGTTCTACCCCCCCCCCCATCCATTATAATCCCTAGAATTCTAAAATTCACAAATGTA
This sequence comes from Spea multiplicata, assembly GCA_009364415.1. Taxonomy (NCBI): domain Eukaryota; kingdom Metazoa; phylum Chordata; class Amphibia; order Anura; family Pelobatidae; genus Spea; species Spea multiplicata. The sequence continues at coordinate 4,377 of VKOC01005132.1, read as the reverse complement.
TCCCTTCTACAAAGTCTAGGAATAAACTATTTTGGTTAGAAGCCTCATAATCAAAATTCTGAACATCCCGCAGATCGGCCCCCATCCGGCCCCCATCTAGTAGCCCGTTTCTCCTGCTGTAACGACTCAAACCTTAATCAGCCGTTGTCTCGTCTTAGATTCAGAGCCGTATGCCTATCCCATGCATGTTTAATACCCTCACTGTATTACCCTCTACCACCTCTGCTGGGAGGCTGTTCCATGCATGTTTAAATCCCCTCACTGTTTGAGCAAATTGTTTAATGTTACAAAATAATACAAAGTATCAGTAAATACATTTAAAAACATAAAAAATAACTCAAATAAGGTTTTTCTGCTAAGATTTCCGTTAAGAAATTGGCCAGGAGTCCCGGGTGCCGCGTTTTTATGTTTGTGCCGTTTAGACAACGTGCGCCTTTGTGCTCCTCACGCAGACCGCTACGAGCAGTTCGAGGGGCTGCAGGCCGAGGAGTGCGGGATCCTCAACGGCTGCGAAAACGGCCGCTGTATCCGAGTCCCCGAGGGCTACACGTGTGACTGCTACGACGGCTACAGGCTGGACATGACACGGATGGCGTGTATAGGTGAGTGCGTGACACGTGACACGTGACGCGTGTACAGGTGGTCTCTGCAGCTCCGGATTCTCCTGGCGAGGGTTGGCAGCCGAAGGAGGTCAGAGAGTCCAGCAGGGGTCTGAAAATGTAAATTTCCCATTTCTTGCTTTTTTTGCAGATATTAACGAGTGCGACGAAGCCGAGGATCTGTCCCTGCTGTGCGTGAACGGCCAGTGCCGGAACACGGAGGGGTCCTACGAGTGCGTGTGCCCCCGCGGCTTCGTCCTGTCCCGTCAGCACAACTACTGCGTCCCCTCTCAGCACTGAGACCCCAAGACTCCCTGCGCTGCGCGGCCCCCCTGCGCCTCATCCTGCGCCGAGAGGGGCTTCCCACGGGAGCGTAACGGGGGGGGGGGCAATGTATTTATTTTTCTGGATATATGGGCAGCCGGGGATGGAGCAGAAGCTGCGCGCCCCCCGGGGGGGGGGGTCCCATACGTTAAACAAACCCTTTTATCTAATACAGTATATATATTTTATAACTGGGGGGTATATGGGACCCCCACGCCGCCAATATCCATCTCCATGGGCATTTTGGGAGCTGTAGTTACCCCATCGGGGCAGCTACAGGGAGAGAGTTGACGGAGACGGGGCGAAACATTTTCTCTGAGGGGGGGGTTTATTTTTTAACCCCCGCTACTAAAAATCAGTCGTTCTACCCCAAAATTACAAAGTATCCTCTCCATTTAGACAGCTGAGATAACGGAGCTTATAACCCCCGAATTTGGGTTAAAAAGTGTCGTTTCCCCAAGTCCCCCTCCCCCCGCCGGCACGCCGTCGGCTCTGTGGGTTATGGGGGGGGGTGATACCTGACATATCACCTGTCGGCACATTTAACTCTTTCTTTAAAGCGGTATTCAGTATTTTCCCCCAAAACCTCGTAGTTCGGGAATAAATGAATACTTTATCTGTAGCCGCTGATTAAACGTGCGGCTGGCTGGGCATTTTGGGAGTTGTAGTTAATTGCTGAAGAAGATAATGGGAGTTTTAGTTAATCCACCTGCCTGGAGAGCAACAGGTTAAAGTATTTGCATATATATATATATATATATAAACCCCCCCCCGGGGTATATTGCAATTAACCTCGGGATTTAACCCCGCGAAGCTTCCTGCAGCTTTGTCTGCCGCCCCGGGGTCATCACGCCGTACGGCAGCTGCTATCACACGCGTCGCAGACCCCCCTGGCGTGACCGTTTATCGCGCACGTGCAACGCAAGCCTTCACACGCGCCGACTCATTTCCTCCAAAAGAAGCTTTTTTTATTTTTGGGGGGGGATTTTTTTTTTTTTGTTCTACACGCAAATTGTGCCTTTTTTTATACACTTTTTTTATAGGCCAAAATCAAATAAAATATCTTTTAAAAAAACAACGATTGTGGCGATTTCTGTGAACGCCGGAGTAACCCTGGCAACGCTCTGTCTGAGCGAGAGGGCATTATCACCTTCACGGCTTTCACCGTAACTGCATTCACTTATTTATACCTCCTACGGGCCTGTAGCTGGCAAAGCTTGCATATTAATTCGCTGGCTCCGCCCCCAACCTATAGAGGTATATAGAATACGGACAGGTGAGCTGTAAGAGACGTCCTTATATACCGTGCAGGACATGCGCGGCGTGGCCACCATTTCTTTATATATCGCCTGCAGATTCCGTAGCGCTGTTACAGCAGGGGGCAGGAGGAGAAGAGCTTACAATCTATGGCCGCGTATCACTCCTATCACCCTCAGACACAAAGGGAGGAGTATTTAAGGAAATGTGTATTTTCTACCGATATTTATGTGGTTTGCTGTAAGATGGGGGAATAGTGAGGGGGGGCATCTGGTCCTCCGGGTTTTCGTGGCCCCCGAGCCGACGTTTAACCCTCGAGGCAGCGAAGTCATTCCGCTGAGTTAATGTCTGACAGACGATTATCCGTTCCAGGTAACCAGCGGATGCCGCGGACGCGCATGTTTCCGGCCCATTAGGACGCGGCGTGATGTTGACTCGAATTACCTGGTGGGGGGGGGGGTGTTGATGAACGCGTCTTCGTGAAAAGCCGTTTAGTTGTTATTTCAAGACACCCGTCGGGGAGGAATAAGACTTTGAAGGGCATTAACCCTTTATGCACCAGGAGATGGTAAACAAACAGTGTTACCATTTCTATGGAGTCAATAAGATTAACCCCTTTTTGTCCTGATGACGTAAATAAAACTCAAGCACAAAACCCAGGACCTTTCCATTAAAGGGATTAACCATTTAGTAGCCGGTTACGTTGTTCTGTTTCCCAGGACACACACATGGTTTCCACGGTAACGCGCTGCCCCCTGCAGGCTGCGGGGCGTATAAACGGGTGGAAGGGAGTTACCCTGCTTTACATCCATTTAAAAATATGGCGGACAGGGGGTCGTCACGGAAATCGTGACTGGTAAGAAAGAAAAGATATTCTGAATGAGGTCACCTGCGTTCAAGCAGGGATTCCAGCTGTGATAAAGCAGGCAGAAAAACACCGGGAAGCTCAGAGATCATTAAATCCGACTGCGTGACGCTGAGAATCTTTCCATAACCCCGAGACTGGGGTAAAAACCCTGAGAATCTGCCCATCAGGGGGGGAGACTGGGGTAAAAACCCTGAGAATCTGCCCATCAGGGGTGAGACTGGGGTAAGTGGCATTGTATTCCTTCATAAATAACACACACTCTAACACGCTCACTCACCCTAACACCCTCTGCTCATACGCACACTGACACCATACACTCACTCACTCACTCTAACACCGTACAATTATACACACTTACTTTCCCTCATACTCTCCCACCTCTTCTTCTGTTGCCCTCTCGCTCCTTCAGTGCGCAGCTCTCCCTCCCTCTTATCTCACCTGCAAAGCCTTCTGTGGGTGACCCCACCGGGTGCTTCTGTAACAGGGGGCTCCTGGGAGCCGGGAAGCTGCTGCACCCTCCTCAGCGCATCCCCTGCTGCCCACCGCAGGTATCCAATCAGACGAGTTCCTCGCATTCTTCATTGATGATGGAAGTGGAGAAGCCTCAGAGGTCTCTTTCTTGAGAAGAGGACGTCTCGGATGCTCCTTGTGGCTCCTAATGGGATGGAAAATAAATATACGGTCGTTGTGAGAAGGTATAGACCGCGGGAAACAATAAAAGGGCCACATATGGGGTAATAACAGAGGCGCGGGGCAGGAGGAGGGTAACACCTGGCACACTGTGCCTTTCAGGTAATCTGGGAGCCATTAATCTGCCAACAAACAACCCTCGCCCCTCCCCCTGCCCGGCCGATGCGTTTATTACCCGAAACACGGCTGCCGAAAACTGGCAGCGACCCCGGCAGCAGGACTGACCCCGGGAGAAGCGGGCACAGCGGGGGCAACAGGCACAGAGGAGGCACGGCCCGGGCAAATGCTGCTGGGTGTAGTGCAACAAGGTAATGACCTCTACTACTTCTTTAGTGCAATCTGTGTGCCAACCGCGCCAACCACGAGCATTCTTTATTTATTACTCATTAAAAACCCACAGGGACTGTCTCTTTAACCCTTTAAACACCTCGCTGTCATTAGGTCGCTTTACACGGGACTGTCTCTTTAACCCATTAAACACGTCGCTGTCATTAGGTCACTTTACACGGGACTGTCTCTTTAACCCATTAAACATGGCGCTGTCATGAGGTCACCTTACAAGGGACTGTCTCTTTAACCCATTAAACACGGCGCTGTCATTAGGTCACTTTACACAGGACGGTCTCTTTAACCCATTAA
>VKOC01005130.1:0-39375 GCA_009364415.1 Spea multiplicata | reverse complement strand
ATTTTCAGAAGCAGATAGAACACAGATTTCTCTCCGCACACATCCGGGACATCCTGAAACTGAATCAAAATGAAGAACATAAAGACATGACAGAAAAAAGTGAGATTTAACTTTAAAACTGATTTAATTTTACTTTAAAGATTTTTAACAATTATGAATATAAAATTTTATTAAAAGCAAATCTACTCATATGGCCCACAAGACATTCTGAAAAACACCAGTTATGTTCAAAAAAAATTATAATTGTTTTATCTGTTTTGTATATTTCTGGCTGTATAAGCTGGATCCAGATGGAATAATGCAGGATACGATGCACCATTGATCCACACCTTGTTTTGCATTGACAAGAACTTGACAATATGCCTGGAAACCACTTTATTGACCCTTTAATATATATTTTAGCAGGAAAATGGCCAAAATCATAATACAGTATTGTACAAGGGACGGTGTCATTGATTAATGTAATTGGCTTATTAGAACAAGGAGAATCAAACTGAACAGGACCAATATGTTAAGTGTGTTAATTAATGTATTATTTTATGTATTAGTACATGTGTATATGTGTATGTATATATATATATATATGATACTATATATGATATATATATATATATATATGACAGGAGAACACAAGAACAATGGAATATACCTGGAACTTAAACCAAGAAAACTTGCTGGCTGGAAGCTCAAGAGCAACTTGAAGGATCTGCTGCTGAAGCATAGGAGGAACCTCTTCCCGAATGCCGCTCTCACTCACAATACCTGCGTTTTGGGGGGGAAATAAACAGATGCATGAAATAAACTAAACTGTATGATTTCTGCGACTTCCTCTTTATATACTGGCTATTTAATTCTCGGTATACTTATAGCACCAATGAATTTGGTTGTGGTAGGTAAAGTAAAAAGTTTTATCATTATGTACAAACCAATACAAGCGGCGGCTCTGCCCAGAAGCTTATAATCTAGATGAGAATGGGCCAAGGTAGGTTACCTTTTAGGAGTTTGCTGAAATCGAAGTTACACTGAGCTACCAGGTGTGGAACGACCCTCTGATAAAGACACAGGACCTGCAAGAGGGAGGCCTTCAGGAGAACGCTTTGGAAGTCATCTGAACCTGGACGGAAAGACAAGAGGCTTCAGTACCCACTAAAACATGGACACGTATATGGAAAAAAGGATAGTTCCCCAAAAAAACAAAACAGAGTTAGGAAGTAGATTTACACTCTGTATCCCCCAACTCCAAGTGATATATATTTGCTTTTAGATACTTTTGCATTCTATCCCATGGAAGCTCCTCCGCTACGGACCAGAAGCCCGCGGAAGTTTCTAAGAATGTACTCTAACCATGTTCTTCTTCCGTAACCTCGGGAATTTCCTGGAATGAGGTCGCTGGGTTTATTTCTGCATCCGGGGTCTCTTCGGCGCCCTTTTTACCATCAGCTTCTGCTCCTTCTCGCTTTAAAAGGGATTGCCATACAGCTACAACGGCTATTCATATCTGGCAAAAGGCTGCACAAACAAAAAATTTAAAAAAGTGTACATCAGGGCTGGTTTTGATTTTTTTTTATTATTATCTATTATTATTATTCAATTTTAAGGCTGAAATTATTTTCTCTATTACGTATCCCAGTGTGACTGAGGTCTAAGAACCTCGTATTACTCTCCTACTTACCCCCACGGCAGAGAAGGCATAATTAAAGCAAGAGTTCCACTACAGCGAGACAGCTGCCTGGCGGCTACCTCTGCGCAAGTCTCCTTACCTTACTGAGAGCTTCTTTGTATTTCTGGGAGAATTCGGCCATTGCAGCCGGCGTGTATATTTCAGATTTTTGCCAGACATCTTCTCGCAGGCAGTGATGGATGTTCTGCTCTGCCCGCTTCAGTATGGCGGACACGAGGGACAGGATCGTGTGCTTCACTATTTTGTTTGGCAGCTAAATCGGCGAGGACAAAAAAATTAAAATCACTTTAGTACTCTAGTGTCTTCATGTGTTGAAACGGAATACACACAGAATGAGGAGATTTCCCAATAGTTTTTGGTCCTACAGCTCTTATTTCAGATCTCATAATCCCCTGCGATTTACGATGAAAATAACATCAAAAATTATCATTAACGCAATTTAACCACCCATTTAAGCAGTTTATATAATATATATATATATATATATATATATTATATTAATAACCCCTAAAATGACATGGATATTAATGGCACCATAACGGCTTCACAGCCTTTAAACCATTATATTTACATTGGTATGTTGTTGGTCATAAAACACTCACATTTAGTCCCTGTGTGAAGAAGGCCTTGTTACAGACGGGCGCTACTGTAGTTACCATCACCATGGATACGAGTCGCGGGAACGGGACAAACTCGGTCGTCCTGAAAGCAGCAGAGACCGGTGGCAGGGCTTCATAAATCTGAAGGGAAAAACAAACATTAACGGCAAATATACGCAGAACCAGCCATGGCCGGCCACATATTGCGACATTTAAATAAGTGATGATTAAAAGGCCTGAGTGGCGGAATACGCTAATTATTATTAATAATATATTAATATTATTAATTATATTAATATTATTTCATATGCTATAACCAAAGAAGGCATGTTATCAAATCACACGCCCCTCTGCTTGAGTGGACGCTGCCGCCATCATAAACAATAATAGCATGGCCCCTCTTCATTAACGATTATTTTTTTTGGAAGGCTGTATGCGTTACGAATGGCGACTTCCTTTAAATATATAAATGTCTGGTGTTGCGTAATCAAAAATCAGAAATGACTGTCTGGTTCCTCACCTTTTTAAGTAATTTGATATTGTCCAGCCAGGCAGACTTGAGACGTGGAGCGAATGAATACTGGGTTTCTTTAAAGTACCTTCCCAGTAAATCAGGGCACACCTTGAGTATATTCACCGCGAGCTCAGCTACCAGGTCATCTTCGGTGGCACTTTTAAGGGAAACCAAAAACCTCAAAAGTACCAAATTCCCAGCCCTGGAAATGTAAATACAAATAGAAGGAACCTGTCATCTAAAACATGTACTATCTCTGATATTTTTAATATTGATTTTTTTTTTAAAGTTCCATCATATTACATGGCGCTGTACTCTATGGGTAATGAGGACAAGACAAGTCATTAACAAAATATGAAGAGGGCACTGTTATACGTTGCATTGTATTGCTTTTGGATCATCCAAACTAATTTGTAGGTAATTAGATATACATGAACAGGGCAAAGGGTGTGTGAGTTCCCCAAATTATTTGAGGGGTGTGTGTTGAGTTTAGAAATACCCAATGTTTTAATGTTTTTTTGTCAGTTATGGGGCAATAAGTACAAGTAGCTCAGAGGGTCTCAGGAGGGTCTGGACAGCACTCTTGGAGGTTTCCTACCATTATTGTTTGCTGCAGAAGGGCGCCGCCATGTTGCGAGAGGCATGCTGCCTTTCAATATGGTGCATGTGATCGTTCAGGAGAGCGATCACATGGCTCCCTGATTTGTTTTTTCAGCAACACCGGCTGAGCGAAGGAAGCAATCGTTGATCGTTTCCAGAGCTCTTTCATGCAGGAGGTCGCCGCCATATTTGAAAGGCATGCTGAATTCAGTGGAATTCCACTGCGAGTAGACAAGCATTGCTTCTTTCGTATCACTTTCAAACAGAAATTTATGTTTACCTTCCAGCCGTGCCGAGACTTGGATCGTAGAAATTAATTCCATGCTTCAGCGAACAGCAGAGGTCCATAAGGAAACCATGAACCAATTCCCTCACCATGACTTTTCCAGCTTCCTTTGTATCCTTGACATCCTTAAAGAGAAACAGGACTTCAGCAAATCGGCAGATAAAACAGAATCCACATCTTTACAGCCAAAATGCATAAAATCCAAAACACTTAGAATACAACTAAGGTAAAATCTCGTCTTCCCATCCGAGTGAAAGGAATAAAGGGGGGGGAAGGTTTTGGGTAACAAAAAGACTGAAATGTTTAAAACAAACAAAGGAAGATAAAATAATGTGACTCCTGCTAAAACTATACTTGGCTTTGAAGTGTTTATCTTTTGAAAACTATACAACATTGCGCAATCAGGTGCGTCCAAAAGAATGTCACACCGATCAAGGACTGGAACATAATTTATCACGTGGTCAGACAGCCACAAATTCACTCATATAAACCAAAACAACATTAAGTATATCTACTTCCGGACAGCAGTCCAAGAATATATATTTTCAGTCACTTTTATGTGCTACATATTCATATTAAGGGTTAAAATTGGGTCAGCCAAAGAAAAGGCAGAGAACTAAATTAGAAAAATAATAAAGAAAATCAATCTGCAAAAGAGCTGCTAATCAATGAACTACCTTGACATCCTCTGTGCTCACATCAACGATACCATTCCAGCGGTAAAGGGAAGCAATGTGATTTAACATGACCGATGTAAAGAAGCGAACTTTCTGCGTCTTTGTGATTACTTTATTGTGAACGACCTAGTGGAAAAAAATATAAAGCACAAAACTTTTTTATAGTCATACACGTCGTATATTTAGCAATAACCAAACATTTGCAATTTACTGAGAATTCCGAACTGATTTTTCTTTTTTTTTTTTTTTTAAACTGGAGATTTTGGCTGCTGCTGGGATCCTTCTGTGTTAATCGTAAAATTATCGTTAAGATTCAAGGAATGGTTCTACAGCAATGTTTCTAATTCTGGTTTATATAACCCGAAAGCAGGGCATCCTCGTCTACCAGTAGTATACAGCGAGTACCTTGGTTCCAAGCAGTGAAAGCAGGAGATTAACAATAGAAATTCTGTCTTCCTTTACACCAGTGCTGAAAATCTCTCCAATGAAATCTGTAATACGGAAAACAAAAAGGTACTCAGCAGAAGAAAGGCTACATATAACAATACGTTATTTAACCAGATAGCTATAACCATATTTACCACTTTACACCATTTCAATATATATTTTATTGTTATTTTTACAGTTGCCTTTATTGAATAACCCAAAATTAATGTATAATTACATGTGCAAAAACAAACAATGGGGAAACGTTATTTTGTTTTCTCACCCCCACCTTTAATAAACAATATATTTTTCTCCTAAATGTCCTTTTTATTTCTCGTGTTTTCAGAGTCCTATTCACAGAACATTGGTGATTGAAAGCTGTTAACAACAAGCAAATACCTTTTAGTTCTAGGACTTGAACGATGGTTGTGTTATCGCCAGAAATCAGGAAAGACAGAGCAAACTGAATATACGCCATCCTGACATCCGGTCTCCCCTGTAACGGAAAAGAAACCGGCTGCGTGTTTATACGTAGAGACAAAAGCAAAGTAACTTACATCAAAACAGAGGAAGAGGTTAAAGACCAATCGCCCAGAACTAAATACATTTACATAGCTGTCGATGCCACCTAGCGAAGGGCGAGGTAATGGATTTTACATATTAAAATAATCAATATATATTTTGTAAATTACACTGCACTCAAAAGAAATTCTGCAAAAAGCCTCCTTTCCTACAATATATATTTTTTAAGCGTTTTCCCTAAAAAAGTAAAAGTAAAAAAGAATGCACTTGTTACTTTATTCACCCATCAGCATTTCAAACTATTGTCTTTCATTCAGTAGGGTGATAATAACAATCCGTTATGTGATCAAGCAATCCCTGTTACTCATACAGATGAGTTCACAATATTCCATTACCTGTTTATCTCTCTTTTTTAACAACCCTGGCAGGAACTTGTTGTTAAAATCAAAATGGCTAAAAACATCCCTGGCACACTCTGGTCCTTGAGTCACCATTGCAGACAACAAATTAAGGCAAATTCGAGACATCCTGAGAAAAACAAAACAAACAAAAAAAAAGTGGATTTAGGTAGAATTATGTTATAAATAGCTAACTTCGTCACTACCATTTTATTAAATTTAGACATACTTTATAAAAAGCATAAAAGAGCTACATTGTTCCCCAATGATCCGCAATTAATGAAGCGTACTGGGGTCTTACCGCACCCCAGTACTGCACTGGAGTTGACTGGAAGAGGGTACATCATGTGCAGGGAACACATATCTTGCAGGCAATTAGCTGGGGGCAGGGGAAAGGGCAAATTTGTTTGAAGGGAGTTCTACAGAATCCCCCCCCCGTACTTTAATGTATATGATGGCTGCAGTACCCCTTTTAAGTACTGGGTTGTACATAGTGCTGTAATGTTGAGAGAGAGGAGAGAGAGAGAGTGTCTAGTAGGTGAATGCAGTTCAGTTCATGCACACATCAGAAAGCTGGACCTTTGGTCTGGATCTGCTTGTATCATGCCACTGGCCAGCTTATTCACCTCTACAATTTAACTATTGCATTGGGCAGTGCCTGCTCGGCCCATGGAAGAGATCACGGGTTCTTCATAAGCTAAAGCTTCAGCTAAATGATTAGGGGATAACCCACTTGGATAAGAAAACAGATATTTCCTTTGGAAACATTTTAGCTCACCGTGACTTACCTGTGGGTCACCGAGTATACAGACGCATATATAATCTTCATGTGTGAATTCAGCATCGTCTTCACTATGTTGACACCAGCCACGTTTAAGTGTGAGAGGTCGCTGGCGGTCCTCAATAAAATAGCCTCCAGAACTTGAAAAATTATCATATTCTGAAATCATTAAGCAATTTGATAAAAACTTCACGAAACTACTAATAGACAGCAGTACAAAATATAATGCGAAAATAAAAGCAACATTGCATTGTCTGTGTCTCACTGGGACAATAAATAATACAGTAAGTATTTTCTTAAAGAATTTGTAACAGTTCTAAACTCACGTGGCCACTTTACAGTAACACGTGGCACATACTGTTTGGTTTGCTACAATTATTTTTACATGATTTAAAACAGTTTTCACAAATGGATCGGACTATCCTGGCACCACCTTGGTTACCGACACGCACATCTACAAAGAGATGTCACCTACCTCATTTTCAGGGCGTCTCTCTCCATCTAACAATTTGAGAATCTCGATGCATTCCACAGAGATCTTGATGTACCCCTCGACCACATCATACAAATCAGTGGAAGGCAGTTTTCTGGATAGGTTTAAAAATTGTCCCAAACCTAACAAAAAAAAATCCAATAGATTTTAAGCACACAAAAACAGGGAGCTCATCTCCTTTTTTACCAATACATCTTAGCGTGTGGATTTTAAATTGTCAATGTTAAATATTTACAATACCCCCAATTGTAACAGCGCTACAGAATCTGTGGGCGCTATATAAATAGATTTAATGTAATCTGCCATTTCAGGGGTAAATTACAAACAAAAACAAAACAATCAACAATGAAAACGTCCACCCCGCAGCGTTAACTATTATGCTTGGCCGGCCCTATTTAGGTTCATCTGAGTCTAGGTTGGCTCTTCAACGTGCATAATAAAAACGGTGAGATGAAACACACTATTTAAAGGGACAGTCCCCACTAAAAAAAGAATACATAATAAAGTATTCTACATCATACTCATCCTGTACAGAATCTTACACTCGAAGCAGTATATTATAAAGAGAAAATACAGAGAGTTTAAATATTATTTTACTGACATAAACATCACTAAGCCAACAGTTCGCTTTCTAGGACTAGAACTCCCATGACTGTAAGCTGGAATTTGGCTGGGCGCAGACTCTCTAGGGATCATGGGAGTTGTAGTTCTGTCGCAGCTGAGAAGCCAGTCGAAGTTTGCCCCGCAAAGACCCGTTACTATCGCTGCTCCTGCTTCCTCCTCTCACCTTTCAGGGCAGTCTGCGGATCCTTCAGCATGGATTTGAAGTGAGTCCCGGTGAACTCCACTTCCATGGGTTTGGGTTTCTTTGCTTCCTGCTCAGCAGGCTCCATAGGAGCCGAACTCCGGCGCTTATTCCCCATGATGAGTGCGAGCTACCGCGCAGCTCTCAGCATAAGGGAATCCTCACTGTCAGCTAACCACGTGTGGCAGCATTCAGGAAGCGGTCCCGCCCTCTCCCTCGGAAACAAAGCGCGCAGTCTATTCGTTCCGCACACCGGTTAGCAGCAGCTAGAAAGCAACGAGCCCAGTTCTCTCCGTAAGCCCCAGAATTGTTTTAACTGCCAGATACTATTTTACTCCCAGTGATACAATTTGTAATCTTGTGTGCCTAACATGAGGGTGGTAAATAAGCAGAACAGCTCCTAGCAGAAGTGACTGAGGCTAATAACAGTAAGGGTATTCCCATTGTACAGCGCTATGGAATTTGATGGCGCTATATAAAGCAATAAAGAATAATAATTATAAATAAATATGCTTACAGCGCTACGGAATCTGCTGGCGCTATAAAAATAATTGTAAGTAATGTATGGTATAGGCATATGGATGCTGAATCTAAGACAAGACCAAGAACTCATTATTTATTGTTTTATATAGCGCTATAATATTCCGCAGCGCTGTACAACGGGTAAACAGGACATAACAAGTAGTATATTACATAACAATTCGACCTACTGGGGCCCAATCTTCTGTTTTGATGGCAAATTCTATGTTTCTGTTACATGTGCTGAATAGAAAAATTGAGATGCCGCATCTATATTTTATTATAATATTACAAAAATCTTATTTCTTTTGGGATATAAATCATAATTTTCTTTAGAAAGTGTATCAAATCACTCAATGTACCGTATTCCTCGTGAGTAACCCAAAGAGTTTAAGATCTTTTATCTATGATAAAGTGAGAAGAAAAATATTGTAATGAAGGGGTTAAAGCCTAACTTTTATCCCTGTCTATTACAATAATAATTAACTATCGATACCGATATTAGAAATTACATTATTGCTATACCAAAAAGATACATTGAAACCCCCTATTGGATAAAAAGAAGTAACTGTAATAATGTTCCATTACTTCTTAGATTTTGGATATTGATTAAGTTAAATTATTATTTTAATAGGAAGGAATAAAGCTTAAGTTTTAAACTCTTCTTTCAGATATTTTTCCACTCATTTCATAATATTAGATTTTCTTTAAAATGTATTTTTAAATCATGTAGTTTTATATCTGTAATATTTTCTGCAACCCACAGCTGCAGAGTTTTCAGTGTGTATCACCGCTTAAGGAAAGTAGCCACCGATCACTAATACGGGTATAATAAATAAATAAAGTGTTAAAAAAAGACCCTTTGAGTGCCGGGCATAGATGCTCATTCTTTTCCCCCTATGGCAGGCCAAGCCGCTTTTTGTGCTTTTCTTATAATTATATTTAGGTGACAGACTTAAAACATCTCACTTATTATTTTCCTGTATATGCCAAAGCGAATAAGAGCAATGAATAGGAAATATTTTTAACCTCTTCACACCTGGGGACTTTCATGACCTAAGGACCAGATTTTTTTAGTTATTTAGTTATTAGCATATGTTTGTTAAACCATGAGTTGTCTTTTCCATATTTGATGAACCCGCACAAAAGATACATCATTTTGTTCAGGAGAAGTAGGACATTCTTTTAAAATCATAGAAATACATAAAACATAATTATTATTGGTTATAATTGATAAAAAAAATACATATACTAAAATAGAGAGAAAAAACACATTTTGTTTGGGAATTTTGCTTAAAATTCCTTCAATGCTGTTAGTGCCACTAACGTTTTTATGTTCACGTAGCATATGGACCGGCATATTCAAGCGGTGGCCGCACATTATTTGCCGAGCGGCAGATCGAGTGTGTATTATTATTATTTATTATTATTTATATTTTTATATAGCGCCATCAAATTCTGTAGCGCTGTACAATGGGCAGCGACCCACCAGGCATTTACCTGGAGTGCCAAATATTGCACTTGTTGTCAAAAAACAATGACTTAGGGCTACCTATTTCCAGACTACAGAGCCCATGTCTATGAAAATGCATGCGCAGGTCTCCACAATCCAGAAATCAAAGGATCTGGCTTATTCTGCGAGGTTCTTTGTGTGGCTCTGCAGGTGCCCGCAAGATGAGCTCTAAGTATCTTTGACACTGCAAGGGTTAACCGAATTGTTCACAGGCTGGCGATTTCCCGGTAACCCGAATCTGTGATAATTGGTGTACAAATAAAAGAATCTATCGCGCTCTTTAATAAAGCGTGTTTGTAATGTTTGCATTTCCATGCCTTCTTTTATTTGGATTTTCTTGATAGGCGCTCTGGATGAAATAATTGGCGCAGGTTCAGTGGAAATGTGAAGGAAATTTGATAAAGTGTCGTCCTCCCACGTGGAGAATTCGTATTAATCACCTGGCGCTGTGAAGATTAAAGAGTTTTCAAATCCTTTCCGTGCTGTAATAGAATTATACGGATATCCTCTTGCGTCTATTTTCACGTCTCTAGGTAAGGTTGTTGGGTCTATGGTTTTATTGTGGGTTATGCAGTGTGTGCTTTATGGTACTTTCATGTAATATGTTTTATAAATGGATAAAAATAGACCATTATCAGCTTGTATTCACTAAATGTATCATTCGGGGCTTGGGAACTGACTGGGACATAGAAAGATCCATTGAGCCCAAATTATATCTATGTTGTTCTGTCATGCATGCTGACCCTAGATTCGGTCTTCTCTGTCCTAATTTAAAGCTCCTTTTTGCATCAGGTAAGTATGGATTTGGCCATCTTGGTGCAGAATAATATAAAATGAGTTACAGTATTCACTAAAGGAGCGGTTATGCCCGTACCAGGCAACTCCCCAGGGTAGGATACCTGAAGCTCTCCCTCTTCTAGGGGAGCGACTTGGTGCAGGGCTAGCCTTAATTAACCTTAAATTAGTCGGGAAAGGGAGGCGATGTGAGCGTAGCCAAACACAGATCCGCTGACCAAAGAAAGATGAATGTGACTCAGAGACCCAGGCCCCAGGGAAGCAGAGCTTCACCCAGAGACTCCGGGTCAAACTCAGATCAGCACTAAAAACAGTAGCTCCCCGCCAGACACAGGGCAGATGGGGCAGAATTTTTTTCTAGGTAAAATTATTTTTTAAAAATGGAGAGGACTGTTCCTAACCTGGTAATGGCATGGGGATTTATCCACTAAGGAGGGGGTTTGTAGGGGAATCAAACATGATATCGCTTTGTATTATCAAAGGCAAGTAAGCTTCTTCTGTGTCCAGGGCATATGAAACACCTACCCTAGTAAGTTTTTTTTCTGCAAAAAGAGCTATAATGTGTCTATTGTTTTTTTTATAAGGATTTTAACCATTGCTTGCCCACATAATTAAATCCCCAGAATAGAATCATTGTGATGAAGAGTTCCCACATACGGTATTTGCCCTTTAAATGGCTGTCATTGTTACCAATATTAACAAAGGAGTCTTATGCAATGGAAAATAAACATAAGGAAGCCAAAAGACTGGCCAAGCAACAGTGGCTCCTGTGTCAGAGGCATCGCTGGGCACTGCCACTGCTGAGCTACCTGCCATCCCCCACCTTTACAGGTGGCTTTATCGCTGGTGGCCACCATCGTGGGGTGCGATGCAATTTGCTGGGTGAGAAACGAACACTTTTTCTTGTGTTCATTTGGCCAGCCCTCTTTGGTAAGTAAAGTAAAGTCGTTTAATCACAGTGCCAAGCGATATGATTTCATTAGTCGCAGACGCCAATACCCCATGTGCCCGGTAGGTGGCGCTCTTTGCTAGTGCCTAAAGTTCCCATTGGGAGACCAGAGGCTGGAAAAGGGGGAGTGGATGCCTGGCTCTCCGAACCCTCCACGTGCTCCAGAGACAGGGAGGGCAGCTCTGTTTACTCCCAGTGATAGTGGCACAAGCTGCTGTATACGGGGGGCTGCAGTCACAGCCACCGGCTTCTCTCCGGGACCCTCTTCACTGTAACAGGGGATTGTTAGAGGGAGGTAGAACGGGTACTTAAGAAGGGAGGCAGCAGGAAAGGGGGTGTGAGGAGGAAAGGGGGTGTGAGGAGGAAAGGGGTTGGGTTGGATGTGGACCGGATCCAGCAGAACCCTGACTCACACTGCATGTATGGGACCGGCTGCCAAGCTTTGTTAGAGCGGATCTCCTGTGCAGCCGGGACATGACTCGCTTCCCAGGGCATTTAAACCTCTGGCTGGGTAAAGGACGGACCATGTGAGTCCCCAGCACGTCCGCATCATGGTCCAGCGAGATCGCTGTGACCGGAGACCGCTGGAGCCCTTGGTCATCGCTGGCCGTGTGTGCTGCGTCCTCCTGCTGTGGACCCTGCAGGTGTCAGGACTCGCAGACTTCTCAGGTGAGCCACACGCGGGGGCAGAGTGTGGGGTCCCACGCAGGGGCAGAGTGCGGGGTCCCACGCAGGGACACAGCTGTCCACCTAACTAAAACTGCCAGGCAGGGGGCAGACTGTTCCAGGTACACAGGGGTATCGGGCAGGGGGCAGACTGTTCCAGGTACACAGGGGTATCGGGCAGACTGTTCCAGGTACACAGGTGTATTGGGCAGGGGGCAGAATGTTCCAGGTAGACAGGGGTATTGGCAGGGGGCAGACTGTTCCAGGTACACAGGGGTGACAGGCATGATGATGCCAGGTAGTCAGATATGCCAGGAAGGGTCAAAGAATGCCAGGTAACCCAGGCTGCCGCGCACTGCTTTAAATTGTCAGGCGTCTAAGGGTAATATCCGGGAAAATACTTTGTCAGCTACCCAGGTACGCCAGGAACAGGTGTATCAAGTAACAGAGTCTGCTAGGCAGGGTATAACTTTCTAGGTAAGGAGGGCAAGAATTTAACATGTAAGGTACCGAGAGCTAGCGGACCCGGGCACACCTTGCCAGGTAACTGATGTTTCTTGGTCAGAGCCAGGGCTGTCAGATGGGTATAAATCGTGTCAAATAATCAGGACTGGCTTTCAGCTCCAGGGCTTTAATACTTCTATATAATTTGTAATTGTTGCCCCCTAGCACTAAAATAATATAACCATGTAAAAAATAAAAAAATAAATCCATTTTGGTTTATAATTCTAATGATAAATAAGAATATAGTTTTGATAAAGGTATTGATTGGCTTTTTCTTAACATAACAGTAATCCTTACAGCCCAATTTTCAATGGTTTTGCTAAAATCTGTTGCTTAGCGGGTCTAAAAATTAGGTAAATAGAACAACACATGACATATCAACAAAAATAAAGCCAAAATGGAGAAGCCATGTGTGAAAAACTAAGAACACCCTCACTGCTACCACAGAAATTAAGTTGCTTGACAGACAGGTGCTGATAATCAAATGACCTTGATTAATTGATCATCTGTCTGTCTATCTATCTATCTATATATCTATCTCACTCAGGAGATACTGCCCTTGTTGCTTTCTAATGTGGTCTTCAGGCATTTAAGCTTTGAGAACCATTGTACTGCGATCCCCTACATCCTCAACCAGCAGGTGTTTTACAGCAGACTTAATAACCTGGGTTTAGTTTTTTGGCTGGCTGAGGATATCGGGAATTACAGTTCACCAAGAGTTGGTTGACTACATTTTGGCAGGAAGTAAAAGTTAGAATTAAAAAGTAAATGTTTCCTTTCTGCAGCAGCACTTCATATTTTTAATTTTAGTATATATATTTTTTAAAAGCACGTATTTTACATACCGAACGCTCATGGGGTAGGGGGCTGCTGTAAGCCTCGCCAGGAGGGACAGACCCAAGACTAATTCCCAGCCTAAAAAGCAGCTAAGCGATAAATGTTTACATCTTCCGAAACGTGGAAGCTGTTACACTTATAAAAATGTTATGTTATGCCATATTTTGGCATATTTTCTCTTTAAGAAATACCGTTGCTGCTCTCCCTCACCACATACTTGAGCTTTTTTTGGGGGGGAAGATTAGGGGAATTCTTTTTTGGGTCATTGATTGTTTTTCCGCTCGGTTGTAATCCCCATGATGAGATCTTTGCCTGCTTTCTCTGCATGCGCGTTGATCTCACCATGCACGTTCCTCCTTCTCTAATCGCTTGCATGCCTGCTGTGAGAAAATGCATAAAACAACATTACGTTTGCCCTCGCTGGCCTAACCCTCCTGCGCACACAGACATTCTTACCATAGCGCTTGTGTTACAATGTGTGTTTAGATTCTGCCTTTGGGTATAAAAACACATAGGAGGGTCTAAATTTTAAGAGATCCTTAATTCCCTGACATTACAATATTTTTTTTAAATAAATCACATAAACTCATGTTTTGAATGAGTCATCCCAGGCGCAGGAGGGCTAGGAACGCTCAGCCAGGTGGGGGGTAAAGAACGTCTGGCATGCAATACACACAAGCAGCAATATCCAGAGATAGAACCCAATAATAAGAGCGCAGATAGGAATATCTGCCAAGCATCCGTCCTCTGGAAGGACAGTCGTTCTGTCCCTCTTTCCTCCTCTGATGCCAGTTTTATTCTCCCCGGTGCCCCTTTCCTCTATCATCTGAAAACGTTTGCTGTGTATCGTAGTGTTCTACAGCTCTAGAACCCACAATCATTCGTATAGAAGCAGCAGAAAATGTATTTATGAGTTGTGTACAGAAAATATAAAGGTTTCAGCACCCCTTAACCACTATGGACCCTAAAACAAAGGTGTCCCTCTTTGGCCATCTAAAACGTTGGAAGCTTTTGAAAGGACCTTTTTGGGTAAATGTTGCCCAAACTCAGGCCCTCAGGTGTCTCACAGGGCCCAGCACTAGCATTGGGTGCCAACTTTTTAAGGTGACCGTAGTAGACCATTAGCCATGGCTAAGCATTCCTAATGGTTCACGCTCTACGAGACTCCCCCCCCATTGATTTTTTGTCTTTGTATCTATAAAACGCTCTGTGGCTGCGTTGAAAGGATTTGGGCACAGTCTATCGTGAGAGTGGTACCAATCTTGGGGCACATGGACCCTTATTTCTGCTCTTCTCTAGGGGGATTATCGCCGCAGAAGGGTATATTGGGTATATAAGGGTATATTGATATTGATCACAGGCTAGTCCATTAATTTCTATCAGAAGGTTGATAGTGTAAAATCTACCCTTTCACACGGTCCCTCCTGTAGCATGTTTAAGGAAATTTCATATAAATAAACTAAACAGTATGGATTTTTTTCCCTTTGTGATTCAGGTCGTTGTGCGTTTAACTAACTCAGATTTTTCCTTGGTTATTTCCCTGACGTTTTGTATTTTTTCCGCCCTACTTCCTTGTATTCCCCCCCCCCCCCAACAACATGAAGGAGAGAAGAATCCCAATAAAGTGACCATTACCGTTATAGTTGGTAGTTTGGATGGAGATGAATGGCGTTTAGCTTTTCCATGTGCCAGATGTAATTTAAACCAAAACAAGGCATTTTTGTCTCATCTCAGCACAAAGCATTTTAAACGCCTGTCTCCAATATTAGCCACGTTCCTTTTACTTGATTATTTAAAGAGACACAGAGTGGGTTGACGGGGGAGTTTGCAACAGGTTTGCCTTTTTTTTTACTATTTGTCTTTACTGTATATTACGATGGTCCAGATCCACTGAACCTTTAACACAAGAAGAACTTGGTTTGCCCTGTATAATTTTATATACCATATGTTAGCGTTATATATATATATATATATATATATATTGTAGTTAAATTAATGAGCTTTATAGATATATCACATACATACAGTATATAGAGCCGGCTCAGCTCTTCTTACAGGAGAAACTCTCCTGCTGTAGACCCCAGCGGTCTGCATAGAGGCCACCAGCTCCAAGAAGCCCCACTGACAGCTTATTGCGCTCATCACTGCCCATCTTTGTCCATCAGCCCTCTTTGGACTCTTTGGCAACTTTGAAAATGAGCTCTGCCTGCTACTCACTTGGCATATGATGACTGAGTGGCCCCATTACATTTTTGTGGGGTCCCCCTCAAATGCATGAACGGGGTCTGCATTCGTGCCTTTCCCCACCCACTGCTGTTGGCTTCCCATCTCCTGCCACGTTTTACTTACCACCAGTCAGCTCCATCGGTGGCTTGCCGAGTGTTCGAGGAAGTCTATTGAGACTCCACTTGTTCATGTACGGAAAGCACTTCAAGCTGCCAGTCAGTGGTTCGAAACGTTGAACCACAGAGTAGGCGTTGCGCTGCAGCTTCTCCTAAAGCTAAGTTATCCGTTATACCTTAAGAAACACAATAAGATTGCAACAATAATTCTACATATGTTAAATATTTTGCACCTTTATTTCTATCCCCCTTGGTCTTTCACTCGCTTGTTACTGGATCATTGTAAAGGATTTAAATTCCCTTTGTTGTGAAGAGAAAATAAAGTTCTATTTTCTTCCCCTGCCAACTCCACCGGTTTAACAACGTGCAGGAAAAACACGCTGTCCTCCTTCTTTGTGAGAGAGTCTTTGTGAAACCTCGAAGGCCTTGGCTTTACTGCCGCATTCTCCGTCCGTTCCTAACCGATAAGACTTGGGGTCCTGGTCGTGAAGCGTGAGTCCAAATTAGACAAATGTTTTTTGTATAGGTTGTTAATGTCAGCAAATAAGGAATCCTGACACCAGTAACATGGGCATATGTGGGAACTCTCAGGGCTTGACCTTGAATCTCAGGGTATTTGCCCCAGTCTCAGGGTGAAAGGGCAGATTCTGAGGGTAACACAGTCTAGAAATGACCTTCCTATTCTACATGTTAAGGTTGATATCCCTGCTTGAATGCAGGTGACTCAGCTAAGTGTATGTTTAAATAATAACAAGTCAAAGTTTCCATGGGGTCCGAGGTTTGGGGCATTTGTTTAACACGTTTGGCAACTCGCTACTCTATTAAAGAGTTAATAGAATCTCATGGCCAGCTACCAGTTCCCTGGAATGGCGATGGAGACCGAATGGTGATAATGGGGAGATAGACTCGCCCAGAATATTTCGACTCCCTCTCATTCCCTCAGCGGCGAGGGGAAAAGAACAATGATTTGTATTTACGCCGGCACAGACCTGCCTTAACGCTCCCTCGCCTGCAGCAAGATGTTTGATGTAAAACCTCACAGAAGGAAATTAACTTTAACTAACATTAATTGAGTCAGTTTTACATCCTACATGCTGCGGGGAAACACGCTACACGTCCTGGTCAGTAACACGCAACGTGCGTACTAAATCCACAATCCCCTAAAACATAGCTATAGCCGTTTCAGTTTAAACATTTAAGCCTATTATTGTGAACCATTCACCAAAACTAAGCTCCATCGGTCAGTGGAACACGAAGACGTCGCACTGATTCTAAATATCCCAAACATTTACATACACACCTCACCGGCAGCGAAGCCATCCTACGGGACAGCATGCGCGGGCCTGTTCAATGAGAACCAATTACACGCGCTCTCTGGAACGGAAACGTATAATCCTCATCTGTCTTGACAAGATAAAGTATTTCAACATACAGAGTAGCCAACTAAAATACGTTAACCCCTTTGTGACACGTGAAAGTGTTCCGGGTGGACCGCAGACGTACCTGGTACGTCATGGCTTATCCTCGCTCCCGTTTTGCAGGTCAGGGTTGCAGGGGGTGGTTGTGTCTGACCGCTGTGTGACCGAGCCATTGGTCTACAGCCAATCCCCCCTTTTCTGCACAAATGATCGCCGTTAAAGTGAATCGTGCACGTAATGAGGAAGACTAACACCTGGTATAAGAAGCTTGTAATCTACGTGATGCACATTGCAACCTATAATGCCTTTTTAATTTATAAAGAGGCAAATTCCACCAAAAAATACACTTTTTTATGATTACGTTTATTTCCTCTTAAGGGTCAATTCAGTTATTACTATGAAATATATAATAGGTCCGTGAACACATTTTTTCGCCATTAAATGGTTTCTCTCTTTCTTTAAAATGGTTTAGGGTATCTAAACAGAAATGCACTATAAAGATGCGTCTAAGTGCGCCAGTTTACTGTTTGGATTATTCATTATTATAGGATTTAGTATTAGGGTTAGGTTTTTTTAATTTATTTATTTATTTAATGTGCTGCTCAGGAAATCTAAAGCAACATTGCAACGCATGCGCAAAAAAAAGCACGAACATATTCTATACAAGAAATCCAAAGCAATATTTAAACAAAAAAATATGTAAATACCCCAAACTTTGGGGATGGTGATGAATTATAGTAGTTAGAGGCCCACCATGCCACATTTTAAAAAGGAAAAAAAAATGGAGTGTGAAAAACATGATGCGCACCTTGTAATATTTGCCCAATAATGACCTAAATAAATGAAAATCCTGCGCATACAGGGTGATTTGCAAAACAGTTAAACTATAGGCAGTTTTAGTAAATCAGTTTAGATATTCTAAAAGGTCATTTCTGACATTTCTGCTTTTATCGGCAAGGTTGTGCTCATTATATATATATATATATATATATATATATATATATATATATTTACATATACGTACACGTATATATATGTGTATGTCGGTTTTGTTTTCATTGTATCTGTGGCATGTTACACATAGAGGGGGAGAGAGATTAAAAAGGAGAAAGGGCTCCAATAGTTCTTTCTGATTCCAGCTTATAAATATGAAGACGTATTTGTTTTTTGTGAATTCCAGTGAAATTCTTATTCCGCCCCCTCTCGATGGCGCTGAGTGAAGCCGTAACTGCGGGGCTGTGTTTGGTACAGATAGCCTTTTGTAAGACACGAGTTCTAAAGTCATTTATCTTTTGGCACCGAGAGATCCCGAGCCTCCTTTGGTATGTCGTCAGTTTAACTTTCGCTGATTTTCTTACAGAAGCCGTTAACCGCATCCAATTAGCCACGACGGATCGCTCTAGCGTTACGAGCCGGTTCTGAAGATTGCATTTCTTTTAACGCACCAGGGACTCTTTAACGAGGGGGGTTAGCAGGCCATAACCTGTAGCCTTTGTGGCCCGTGAACATGTTTACAAGGCGTCTGTGAAACTTTCATAAATTAGTCCTTTTTTGGTAAAATACTCTACATTTAAATACTAGGTTGTACTCTTTTCAATCATTACTTGCCTTTATTTACTAAAGTAGGGGCTGGCAGTAGAGTTTACCAAGAATTTTGGATTTTATTGATAGAATTCAGTATTTATTATGTAGGAGCATCCCTGGCACGTTACTCCACTTAAGAAATGCTGAGCTGGCCCTGCATAATGCACAGCTCATGGGATTGGACCCTCAACATTTATAATTATGTTGGTAAGATAAAGTAGAAACTCTCCCGCCTGAACTAGTGTTTATTAAATAAACCTAATTGTATAACTATTACTTTATATTAATTATAGCAGCATCTATGTTTGATGAAGATACTACCATGGACAACAGGCAGCAACGTAAGCGCTTGCGTGTACTCCGTGCAACCCGCACTGCTGTGATCTGGCTTGTGTAGGCACTTATGGGGGCAATTCAGCACCCTGCTAGGACCCTTTAATCTGATTTATTTATACACAGATCTTCTGCCTAAGTCAGCGAGGGCTTTGTTATAAGTGCAGATACTGTGACTAATTTGGCCAAATCCAAAGAGCGAGGATTAGACTTAAGTTTCATGTGTATTCTTTCTCTTTAACTACTTCACCGCATAAAAGAGAGCCAAGGCACATTTAGCATCTTATTACCCCTGCATGCATTACTCAAAGTGCAACCGTCACTGCTTAACTCTTAGTATAAGTAGATCTATTCATATAAATAAAAGTAACAACTTTTGAAGGCACATATAATGTAAATAATGTGAATTGCTTCTATATTTACTTAGAAACGTTTGGCCCACTTTATTCAGACAGTCAGACCAAATAGCCCAAGGATTGACTTTAAAGGTCATGCCATTTTTTTCTTATGTTAAAGTGTGTGAGCCACTTGACCCCATCTGTGGAGCTTTCAAACAGATATATATTAAAGGGCAGACATATTAAAGGGACACATTTTTGTGTGCCCCCCTCCTTGTATGGAGGGTCTGCATAAATCCCCCGTATGCGTTTGTCTCCCCCAGCTCCTAACACATCCTCTTCTGCTTGTATACCTTCCACCAGCCAGTTCTAGATGGGGTCTAACAAGACATGCACAGGGTGGGCTCCCATTGATTTCAATGGGAACGTTAGCCTGCCACTGAAAACAGGCTGGTGCGGGTGCTCTGCAGAACTGAAGCTGCAGCATACAAAAGTACTTACAAAGTAATACATGCATTTATCATTGGTTAGGATGCTTGGGACACCAACCAGGATGAACATTTAAGAGCCGCCGTGTTTATTACAGAAGAATAACTAGATTCCTCAACTATATTAAGACTGCAACATGTTAAGGCACTGTGGTCCTGCCTGGCCAAGTATTGCCACGGGAGCTCTTTAAACCCCCTATCATGGGCCTGGTCCTTTTTATGGACCATTATGCCTATACTTTGTATTTATATTTGTAGTGATGTAGCATATCTGTTCATTAGTTTAAGTTTACAAGCAGATTTTAGTGGGCATAGAATGCTGACAGAATTCCACTCGTAATCATTAGGAGACTTTTGGAAAAGAAACAGAGAAATTCCTTTCTCCACCATTCTCATTGTCCCGATGACATTTCTGCATCAGATAAGGGATCTTGGCACAGCTTACACTGCGCTGATGTAAGCTGTAAATGGTGATCTTAATTCAGAGCGATGAATAAAAATCCAGAGAATAACATTCTTAGCGTAGCTCCGTTTCTCTGCCTTTTGTGTTTTATATAAAAAGTTATTCTAGAAAAATTGAGGAGGCGATGGAAGCAATCGAGCAGATTCAATGACCGGCTTAAACCTTAATTGGTTTTAATGGAAGTGAATAATCTATGGGTTATGATTAAATTGTCTGTGTAAAATTAAACACAGGAACTAGATAATGACCGCTGAAAAATGCTAAAAATCGAATGAATCGCAAGTATGCAATTTTTAATGGGGTCCGTAGACTAGCAGCGCATGTAAAATTCATACATTGTAGTTACCTGTTCTAGCGTCTACACCATCATAAACCACATCTAGACAGGTGATAAGAGGATTCTAAATACACAGAGGGTTAATACTTATTACAATTATTCATTTTTTTTATTCTCGTTGAATGCGTTCCTTTTAAAGCCCTTTTTAACTATGTTAGGTAAGAGGGGTTTTTTTACTGGTCTTCATGGCCATGCCAGCATAATCTTAGCATTCTTCATAGGTGAAAACCAAGTAAGCAGATTTTTATTGTTCAACATGCTACAATGTTGCAAAGTTAAGTGGAGTTTTTACCAATGAAGGTTGATAGAGACCTGCTGGCATGGAGCCCAAAAAAGTGAATCCAAACCATCTCCTGCCTAACTTTGCAACATTGTAATGAGTTGAGCAATCAATTTCTTTTTATGAGCTTTTCACCAATGAATTTCAACAGAGTTCTCCCAACATGGACCACAGAAGACTATTTAAGGGACAATATACTTCTCTGCGCATCCCCGCCAACAAATAATGCGTATTAGTACTGAGAAGGTCAAGCTGCCCAACCGACACGAAAACCTACAAGCAGCTGAAAATCGCTGTCAGATTGGTCTTTTAGATATTACGTTTTGGATTTGAGGCTGAAGCAGATCACAAACTGTCAAACATACCACCATGTTTTCACAGGTGTATTTACACTAAACATAATGGATCGTTCCACACTGCCTGGGATATGCTTTAGCTAAGAGTCAAAACATTTTAGCGCATGTCTCCTGTTTAGTTTAAGCTTTAGGGGATATTTGTTCCAATCATTTGGTCTAAACGTACCGTAATTATAAATAAGAAAGAATGTTGCTTTCACAATGAATTTGCAGCTAGGCATTTATGTGATCGTATAGCTTATGGAGTTGTTACAGAGCACTATATGTGTCTTAGGTTTTATACACCGATCCTGATTTGTTATCGGTATTAGATTGAGAGTCATTCTCTTAAAGGAGAAGTCACGGCCAGCGGCTTGAAAAGTCCGCGTCACGGTTTCCTGTGATCACATTAATAAAATAATGAGGTCATTTGACTGCAGCCATGCCTGGGCCTCGGATTCTGGGAGTCGGCCCGTGTTCCCGGATGTCACCGCTTATTTTATCGCTTGTTTCCAGCTGCGATAGTTCATTTCCAGAGCTATTAATAGCCACATTACGTGAAAATATTAAAAATAGTATTGGCTCTTCTTAAAACACTGCCAGAAAAATGATACGATTTACAAACTGGTGTCTGAGAGCTTAGATTTTAGTTGGTAAATCCCAGAATTTTAATGTTTAGATTAAGTGTTCAAGATTACAACTTCTATGGAAAAATAATGGGATTTCCCATTTAGCTAGGGGTACATACGATAAATGTATACTGTAGGGCTGCATTAAAGTCATTGCAATCCCGCATAATGCATTTATTGTGTCCATCGTTTAGGGCTGGGCTGGGCTGGGGATAACTAAATGGCGCTGGCGCTTTAAGGCCAGCAGCCACCAAATGACTACAGCCCCTGGTCATTAAGTATAAGACCCGATTGGCCACCGGCCCACCAAGCATTTTTCAGATGTGCCAGATCAAGGGCTGCCCTAGTTGATGGACCATCTGGGCTCCAATGACTCCTGATGATCGTTAGCTGATTCAATTACCAAAGCATTGTTTGTATAAAATAAATGATTCTTCTTTTAAATGCCTTACCCAGTTACGTAAATAGCCACCGATAGGTATAAATGTCAATTAAGGACTCTTAAGCTACACACCAAGCCATGTCTATAACCACACCTCCTAAAGCAAGTGCCCCTCATTGGCTGTTTGAAATGTTGGGAGGTATGTGTATGATGTGTGAAGACTATGGGTATTATAAATAAAAAGTATAATATAAATTCTCTATATAATAAATATATTTATTTATATAATGGGTCTTATCACCATAGCAGCCAGTGGAATATACCTGCTGATTGGAACCCCATAGGCATAGCTGGGTACTCTCTGAATTTGATCCAGAGTCCCCGGGTAAAATCCCTCTTCCCCGGGTCTCTCAGGCAGCTTTTCTTATCTCCGGGCCGAGGAACAGCCTCTGGCCACGCCCACTCTGCACTCCCTTCCGGGCCCACTTCCCATCCATTTAAGGATTGGACCCCATTCTACATGCAGCTAGCCCTGCCCCTGTAAACAAAAGGCCCTGCCCACATATGCAGCTAGCCCTGCCCCTATGAACAAAAGGCCCTGCCCACATATGCAGCTAGCCCTGCCCTTTTGGTGATGCCACTTCCCTAGTTTCCTAGGTTGCTATAGTGATAAGACCAAAAAGTAACAACAGAATCACATTTTAATTATAATGCGCAATGCATCCATCATTCTCATTTAACAACCCCTATAACCGACTACAGTGCATAGGATAAAATATCTTATTCTTAAAAAACACATACGTGACAAACTGCTATATAGTTTATTTAACACAATAACAGAGCATACAGGTAGTTTAATTCTGCCGCTCCAGCAGGGCCTTGTCATTCACTTTGGTCTTCCATGAGATTTATGCCGTTTACTAAAAGGTTACTATGTACCACGATCGCCTGATGGGCTCCCTCCTGCCAAATTCCCACTGTAAATTAAAGCATATAAAACGTGTAATACCTGTCACTGCTGACAATGGTTGCCAAGACTCCTTATTCAAACATTTACTCCATTCCTGTTATTTGATAACCTTGAACACAAAGTTCTGTCCCTTAAAGGGTCCCTGACGTCCCTACTACAGTAGAATTCATATTAAAGTACTCTGAGTAACCCCTACAGCCATGTTGAAAAATCTTAATTCTTCTTCCATTGCATTTCTTGCCACTGATTGGATGCTTAAGCAGCCAATCAGCGGCAGGGAAGTGGTCTAATTGAAATCATTGGGGTTTAAACAGACCCCCGAATGAAGAGCTAATATTTTCAGTGGACTCAAATTCAGAAGGTTCACCGGTACATGAACTAATCGCTAGAATCTAGAATCTGATAGAGAGTATTGTATCATCGTGAGATACAGAGATTCACACAGGGGTGAAAAGACGAGTAAAGATGTCCCATGATCGTAGTGTTAGAGAGAAACAATTTTAGGAAATAAAAGGGCTGACCTATGGGGGAAAAAGTTCTTAAGCCACGAGGAGCAAGTGGGAGGTTTGTACAGCTTGGCAAGGGTGAGAACGAGAGAGAAGAAGGTGTGAAGAAGGAAACCGTGGTCTTAATGGGTCACATTAATCAGGGCTGGAAGTTAGAGGGTGTGCGTGGGAAGCTGGGATCTGAAGCAATCGTGAGATAGGAAGGGCGAAATTTCAACGAGGGGGAAATGTTCAATCAACATAAGGACAATGCTGAGACGACTGCAATGATTTATAATTCTACACCTAAGAATCATAGTTTGGGTTATATTGCACGTTGAGTGGCAGTTGAGCTTTCATGGACTTCAGCCAAATTTAATATCAAGAGAGAAACATAAAGGAGAGCGATAATCACGGAGCTGCTGAGTTACAATACCTATCCTCATGGTTTACATGTCAGATGCCATTAGAATAGGTATATATTACATCATTTAATATGGAAAACCCAAAAGTAGGAGTTTATTTTGTCTAAAGAACCGTAAAATGTATAATGGGTTGTGAAAAGGTCCGGCTCTGCTTTAAACTCGCTGATTGCTACCCAAGAAGCTGTGAACACGCTGCTTGTTTTGTGAAAAGACAGGAATTGGTGAAGCAAGCAGATTTGCAGTGAAGCAGGAAAAAAGTTGTGGTCGGGCATTATGTGGGAGAACTGTAATGGGACAAGAAGAAGGAGAATACCAAAAAGAAAGCTAATACCTAAAGCAAAATGTACGAATGGATGGTGTGTAAGGGTGTGCAGAGAACATAATATTTTTATATCACCATCATTGAGCCACGTGATGGTTACAAAGTTGATGACAACTTTGTTTATATCTTTTTTTTTTTATACAGATATTTTTAGACAGCCATGGGAAATCTTATTTCTTGTTTATACTTCCGAGACAGGATTGTTCATTTAAAGTGCTTTTCAAGATCATGAGAAAAGTTAATTACGTCTGCCCATTTCCAGATGTTTATTTCTCGTGTTTATTTGAGCAGATGCTCGGATTCAAGATACGGTTTTCATTTCTTAATTAAAGCGATCTTGCTGCTAAAAAAGATTAGAAAGTAGAATAAAACCTCAAGAAAAAGAGTTAGGAGGCCGGTGATGATAGATATGACTTTGTTCTCTATATTTATTATCAAACCCCAGAATGATCAAAATGTTCCAAGAGTATGTTTATAGAAATTTTGGCAGTGGGCTACACTGATTTGAAGATTTTGGCCGAAACTTTTTCATTTGTGTTTTATTTGCAGTTCCGCATATTACCACTAGGGCTATCAAGAGTAGCAAGGGCTTTAGGCAGCATTTACAGCCTGACTGTATCCCTTCTGTGCTCCTTTTAAGCATTTTTTAAAATATATATTGGACAAGATTGTGTGCATTGAGCTTTACTGGGCCACTAGCTTTTGCTACCAGAGCTCCTCGATTAGGTGCGATTCCTCTGTCTGGTTTATAAGGAGATCATATTTTCGGTACACCCTTCTCAGTGAACGCAAGTAAAACGCAAGTTGTGGCCGTTCATAGAAATATGCGGAATTGTCAGAAGTACTCACTCTACAGATGCTCTTCAGCTTATTCTGAATTTAACACTTTTGTAACCTAATTCAGCTTTTAGAAACATAATTCCTCCTTCTTTCCCAATACCTCGTGTCCTTCTACACCACAATCCCTTTGGATCGTAAGCTTGCAAGCCTCTGCGTGAATTGTTGGTGCTATATAAAGGATAATAGTAATATTGCACAAACTTTTTCCAGCAAATCAAGTAATCAAGTAAATTATACCTTCGTTGATAATTTTAGCTGGGAACACTTAATTGTCATGAGACGCAAAATAAGGGAACTCATCATGGCCATAGAACAGAATGTTCTTTCTATGTGATTAAACCTTTAGAGGAGAGAATAAAGTACGATACAGTTTATCTGCTTGATATATTGAATTGTGTAATTAATGTTTTATCTAATTGGAAAATGACTTTTGTTAAAGCGTGCAAGAATTACACATTTCATTGTCATTAATACTGTCGCTCGAGACAAATGAAAGCCACTTGGCAGAGGAGCGTACATGAAACCTGTGATTGCTTTATTATTATTTGTTGTTTTATATAGCGCCATCATATTCTGTAGCGCTGTACAATTAATTTATTTGTCAGCTTCGATCTTATAATGTACTCAGGTGTTTACACACACAGGTAAATTACCCGGCCGGATGTGTCAGACACATTGTGTCTGGGGATTATGTTGTGACCTGCAGAAAGCAAAGAATAACAACTGAAGACGTTGGGAAGGCTCTTTAGCCTTTGTTCAGAAAATGTTTCTCATGGAGCCTCGTACTTTTTCCCCAGACTTCTCTGTTTGTTTAGTTAGATAGAAACCAAGCCAGCGATATCAAATGTAGCTTTTTAGAAAAGAACACTCCGCCACATGCAAGGAAGAAGTCTTTAGATCAAAGAGGACCTTTATACAGATGCTTTATTGGTAGATGAAGGATTCACAATAAACATCATTTTATTCTGTATGAATTTAACACAATGTGTTTCTTTAGGGAAATAACTACAATAATAACTTGGACTGGATGAATTTGAGAACTATTTCCTACCTTTTTGCCAGTTAAAAACACATGGGCGAGGTTTCTAGATGAGCGACTGAAGCACCTTTTTAAAGTTGGTGGTTTCCAAGGTAGATTCCCATTACCAGGCTGGTTTGGGATTCAAGGGACTCTCCAGTGTCCCAGGCAGCCTCTTGAACAAATAATATTTCACTTGAAGCTACCATTCAGTGTTCAGCTGAACGTATCTCCTAGAAGCGCACGTTACAGGGACCACTAAGCTGTTTTATGTACCTATATTGGCTGGTGTGCCGCTTTAAGGAACTTTCAGAACAGCTCTATATTGGAAATAACACTATTCTGGAGTGCTTATGTCCTCGTACCTCCTACCTACATCTCCAACACAACAAAATAAAATACTAAACTGGGATGAGCACTCTTGGAGCATCATCAGAGTAGTATAGAAGTATATACAATCGGGGATGTATAAATTATCCTCTCTAACGCCAACCAAGATCTTCTGTTTAACACATGGATGTTGTGTCTATGTTACTCGGAGGAAGATGGAGATGGCAGAACCATGAATAAAAAGTAAAGTGTATGACTTGATCACTAGCTATTAAGAATATTGATCTCAGACGTTCTCTAGGTAGTTGAAAACACATTTCAGGTCCAGGAACCCTGTTATTATATATTTTTCATTAGCCTTTTTGTGCACACGTGGATTTGGGATTTATTCTTGTTTTACCCTGTTGGTCTGCTAATCTTTTTCACAAAGGTTTGATGCAATTATTCTTGGGTCCCACCAGGACGGACAGATAGAAGCGGTCAAAGACCCACTACCGTCACATGAAAGGTTGCCTTGTCGAGCAATCCTTGTCTATACACCCTCGTGCTGCTTGGGCTTAATATCATTTACAGTCAACGGGGTATGTTCTTTTATTTTATTTCAATAAAAAGAGAGGTACAGAAAAGAAAAGGGAAACGGGGTATGTGCTTAATGTTGACCCAGTAGGCTTACAAAAGAAGTTGGAGAAGCATGGCCTTCAGAAGTTGCGTGCGTAACCATATTGCATTTTTCTTCCCACTTCTGGGAGAGGGGTTGATGCTTGCATGGCGAGGTACAAGCATCTCCACCCTGCTGTCAGTACCATGGACAGGGTATAAGACTTGCAATGTTTGCTTTCCTGGCTGCTGGGAGTTGCTTTACATGTATTTGGGTTTTATTGTCCAGCGTTCTTTGAGGAGCCATTGACATGGTTTTGCATTTGGAATTGTGGTTTATGCACTGAATTATGGATTACACATCTGGCAGCCGAGAAACCTGAAGACCAGGGTAGAAGCCGGTAGAGAAAACATCGTCGGTGACAAATTACTTAGAATTGCTACGTACCATCATGCGCATGAAAATGAATCGCCCCTACGCTTAACCGCCTATGTATTGTATACAGCCATTCATTAATCTCTGCTGCAGTCAGGAGTGAAGCTGTTACAGTAAGGGATGTATTTGGGATTCCGCACCTTATTTAAAACGCATTCCATTTCTGTTTTGGATATTTTGTTAATGCATCATCATACCTTTAGTTCCTTGAAGAAAATTATCGGACCATTTCACTACACGGAATTCCAGGGGGGATTTAAACGGCATACCTTGTTTGATATGGGTACGTAGATTGCAGAGTTCAAACGTTCAGATTCAACGGGCGTAAAAACTGAAGAATACGTATTTTCCTTGTAATTCCGTGAAGGGACAACGTTGAAGGCACATGGATGCATTTTTCATACAGGGTCATTGATTCTTGTCAGGGGCAAGATCGTCTGGTCACTATCTACTACAGATCGTCTGGTCACTATCTACTACAGATCGTCTGGTCACTTTGGTCGATTGGTTCTTGTGAAACCATGTAAGGCTCTCTATCCTGGTCTATTGTATCGTTTGCTCAGTCAAAATAATTCATCTCAGCGCACAGACACAAATAGACCAACTTGCTTCTTATCACTGTAAACATCGTCACAAGCCCCGGGTTAAACAATTCTCCACCACCCATGTATCTTCGTATGATGGTCTCCAGAACATTATCCTCTCCTGGGTGGTAACTGTTGGCCACAAAGTTATATTGTTAGACGTTAGAAAGTCCTTTCTTCATCTTCAGTCATTATGGAGTCAGTTGCCCTTCCGTAAAGCTCTACCACTATGTCCTATTTATAAAATACATTTGATAATATTTGATCCATTAAGAGACATCATGGTGTTCCTGTTTGCTTTGTTTAGGGTATCTGACGAAGCTCTTGCAGAATCATACAGTGTCCGCATGTGACGGAGACAGCCTGGTCCTTCAGTGCCCGCGTCACTCCACCATAAGCATTCAGTCTGCGTTTTATGGACGTCCTATGGAGGGTTACCCGGCGTGCATCTCTGTGTCTCACGAGTCCGTGGACAACTCTGACGGGAAGTGCATGGCGCTGACAGCTTTCCAGGTAATGCTCCATAATCTCTGCTCCACCATATTGTTTAGAGGGAAACTCACAGAATTAATCAAATTAATTAATCAAATGAGAAAAATCACCTAGAAATTGAGGAATAACAGAGATCCCACAGGCAGTAAGTTAAGATTATACTTGAATTTTGAAAAACAATTACTTAGGTTTATTTAACGTACGGAACTGTAACATTTACGATTTAGGAAAGTGACCAATCTAGCTAATACAAATATAGCAATGTGGCCCCAGTACATGGCCCCCTATTGTATTCAGATACGTTGTCTCGACAATGTTTTCAGATAAGATGTAGATTAGAAAATAATTACTCTAATAGCATTTTCCGTCCTGTAACATTAATAGATTGTAAACGCAAGAGCAGAGCCCTCTTCCCTGTATCATATACCAATAACGCGGTACTCATAACGTAGTCTCCTGGGCTGCGCCAAGAATACAAAACACCGCTGCTAAATGTAATTGAATTACTGTGTTCCAATGGCCCTTTATCACTCCCATCACTCCTGTGTTCCAGTGGCCCCTTTGTCACTCCCATCACTCCTGTGTCCCAATGGCCTTTTATCTCCCATCACTCCATGTGTTCAATGGGCCCCTTTACACTCCCATCACTCCTGCGTCCCAATGGCCCTTTATCACTCCCATCACTCCTGCGTCCCAATGGCCCTTTATCACTCCCATCACTCCTGTGTTCCAATGCAGCACATTGGGTTCCTAATGGATTGTTAAACCCGTTTGCTTGTTATGTTAGCTAGAAGTGTCATTGTTTTGCATGAACACAGCTAAGTGACCCCAAACTTTTGAATGGTAGTGTATAAGTATGTCTATTTGTGCTATACATGAGGCAAGATAAAAATAGTCTTATACTTACAATTTTTCTCAAGGTTTAGCAAGTATCATTCTACTGCAAAAGGTTTAGGAATAATCACTATAAGTCCTGTGTTTATAAGACGTGGGAGATGGCAGCACATTATAGCTCAATGGTTTGTTGCTTTTTCTTGCTCTCAGACGCTCGTAACCCTCTTTTATTGCATGGGAATACAGGAATTGCATTCAAAACATCTTGCTCTGGGGAGGAATAAAATTCAACAAATGTTTCAGCCCGGGCTCTCTAAATGACCCCTAAGTGTAATAATATACATTATCTTGACCAGGTTTTCTGATAAGTTATATACCAGGAGAGTAATACGGTATCAGCGCTTGTGTTTTCCTTCCTGTTACATTATATAGAAGGGAAAGCCCCAGATAAGATTAGATGTTCCACGGAGACTATTGTTTGCCTGTATGTGTAGGACCCTACCCTGTAAATGTGTACATTGTTGCGTGATTAGAGTGAGTCTGCAAAGTTTTGTCCCTCTTATTGTTTCAGAAAGTACTGGATGAATGCCAGAACCTAAGATCCTGCCAACTCCTTGTTAACAGCCGTGTTTTTGGGTCTGACCCATGTCCGGGTGTCACCAAGTACCTTCGGGTGTCATATAAGTGCAAACCTAGTAAGTAATGCTTCTCAAAATGATAAAGCTATATATAATATATATATATGTGTCACATATCTCACGTCTTGTATACTTCAATATACTAACTAGCTTAGTAATAGTGTTTGCGGATTAATATAATAAATAGTTATATTATAGGTGAATTTTATACCGTGTGAGCAGCCGTCCTAACTTCCTCTGCTCAGGATCTGCAGGGTGATTTCTTCCCATAAAGTTCACTTCCTTGTTACGTTGCTGATTGATTTAGGCAGCCTTAGTAAAGGGTACATTGAGAGGACGCGGCTATGAAAATGATAAGATAGGCTAGTTTTGCCAAATTGAGACGCAGATAAGCTATTTCACAAGTTAAAGTTTTAAACTAAGCCTCTTCACAACAATTAAATTCATTTAGAAGCATAGCTCAAGTTATAGGTAAGCGTTCCAGGGGTTCTATGGGTTAATTTCAGTACTCCATATGGGACCATAGTCTCGTAATGCATTTTTCAGTCCAAAAAGTTTGTTATTGTGAATGGAAAGAAGCCCGTCGGCCCCTGAGCTGCTAGATTTCAAGCCCTTCTTATTTCCGGTGCTAGAGATAAACCAGGTATTGGTAGCCTTTGGCTTATGGCCCCCATGGCAGACGGTGTCATTATAGGAGTTATAGTCTACAATTGCTTGTCTGCACCTGGCTGCCATGTTTTGGCATAGAACATTGTTTGGTGTTAGTGTTTGAGTGTAAGTATGCATGGATTAAGTTTGAAAAGTGTTCAATAACCTGAGTTACTACCGTCACTCGATAGAGTAACCTGAGTTACTACCGTCACTCGATAGAGTAACCTGAGTTACTACCGTCACTCGATAGAGTAACCTGAGTTACTACCGTCACTCGATTGCTAAGCAGCAGCACAGAAGTCTTTGCAGAAACATTTCTCATGGATCAAAAGTAATGTGGACAAAAAAAACCCAAAACCCACTGGCCCCATCTATAGGATTACAGTATTATGGAAGACACTATTTGGGCTCCTTCAAACCTCACAGGTGAAAATGATTTTCATTGTGAAATCAAGGTGCTTTAGTCCTCGATTATTTGCTATAGCTGTGTATTATTAGAATCCCATTCATGTAATGAGTCGTGCCTTAAGAAGCTGGCTGAGCCTGATAGGGACGGTAGTCCACCAACGCTCACATGTTTTGCAGTGGAGTTTATTAAGCTCCTGTGTGTCAGTCTGTGACCCTGGCAATACGAGTAATTCCTGACTAAGCTGGGTTCGGACTACAGCCAAGCAGCCCAAAAATTTAGGACAACAACAAAGCACTTTACAAGTGACAATGCCATGAAACAAGCAGAGTTCCTCCACTTTCAAAAGGAACGCAGCTGTGATCTGCGGGAGCTTCTGAACGTTTAAGAGAAGGTGGTGACTATCATGCGTAAATAGATCTGATTCTATCTTTTAATAGATTCATGAAATGCACGTATCATTTATGAGATAGGGTGCAAGTAACTTCCATTCAGTACCAACATGGTCTCTTACAGTGGATCGGTATCTATGGGAATAAATGAATGATTTAAATTACCGTATTTGCTCGATTATAAGACAAGGTTTTTTCAGAGCAAATGCACTGAAAAATATCCCTCGTCTTATATTCGAGATTGTCTTCTAATCAGACCTTAAATAGAGGTCTGACTACAAGACTAACATCCATATCCCCCGCAGGGCTGCAGGGGACCCGGATCCCCCTCTCTGGCAGCTGGTGGAGTTCTGTGCGATGCACGCAGACAGCCTCCGCTGCCGGAGCTTCTATGCAGCACTGGAAGGTCATGTGATGCCGGCGCTCAGTCTTAGGAGCCCCAGAGGAAGTGCCGGAAGTCTGAAGCACGGGTTGCACTGTTAAGTCGATGGGGTCAGAGTGGCATATATGGGTGTATAAGGCATATCTGTGGGTAGAATGGCAAATAGGGGGGTTAAAAGGCATGTCTTAGGGAAGCACAGAACAATAAAATGCAGATTGTGGGGCTGCAGACCCGAATCCCACTGACCCGCCAAGCTCTACCTCTGTCCTGAAAAGCATGACAGAGGTAGAGATCGGTGGGACAGCAGGATTGAGTGGCAAAATCAGGGCAAAATTGGGAGGCATAATCCTGCTTTTAGATCTAAATGTCTCTACTTACGAACAAGGCAGACAAAAGCAAGAAATCAGTGGGAATAAAAAGAGAAAAGGCATATGCCAACAGAAATGAGCAGGCAGCCGCTAGGCAAGTAAAAGAGTAGCATCACCGGTTATAGTTCTGTTCGTAAATTAACGGCTGCTTATGATGACCTCCCAGTAACGGCTCATGTGTCTGCCAAACGCTAAATAAGCGCCACAGAAGTCAGACATATTATGTAATGTGACATTATGCAAGCGATCCTGAAACAGATTTCATAACCGCCGTAACCAAATAACAAAATGCGCCCTGTTGCGGTTTCAGAAAATAAGGGTGATATTGTTGTGCTAATTAGTCCAGCGCTTGACTCCGTCGGATAACGATTACTTTTCTTTTGTTAGTAAGCACTAATTGTCCAAATCCTGTTAGGGCAGCCGTTATTGCCAGCCAGATATAAAATAAATAAATAAATAATGTACTGTTCTAATTTCTTTAAAAAAAAGTTTCATTGCTTCACAAAAAAAAAATCTTTCACATTTCAGGGTTGTCATTTTTTTTTTGTTATTGAGGGCTGCGTACAATTCAGAAACTTATTTGGACAGTGGATCAGAACCATCAGAAATGCCCATGGCCCATCGTGCTTATCCCCCCCAAGTGTCCTCCATGTTTTTTTTTTGTTTGTTTGTTTTTTTTAAACTACTGAAAAAGATTAATACATGTTTTTCTTTCATATAGCATGTTTTAAAAATCCACGGAGGACATTGCCGGGTCCTTGTTTTGTATTTTTATAATAAAAACATTTCCAGGACCCTCAGGGACGTCCAGCTTCTTACCGTAGTGCACCAGCATTGAAGATGGGTATGTGGGGTGGGGGGTACCAGTGCTATACCCCCTTAATGGTAGTCCTGATATCCTACAAGACTTGGGACAGAATTTAACAGGACATATAGGGGTTAAACCCATCACTTACACAAATTGTATATACTTTTGTCACCCTGTATAGACACTGTACCCATACCTTGGAACTCCCTATGGTTCCATCGCTGGAGTGTTCCTTCTTCTTAGGGCTTTCTGTAGGGATGGGACTTGCCCCAGAGAGCCTTAAGTGGGAAGGGAGATGATCTCTGTAGTTAGCTGACCGCCTCAGCCCAGCTGATAAATCCCTCTAATATATTATAGTTTTCAGACTTTCCTTTCTGTCCGCTGAGAACTTTGGTAAGTGCCTTCAGT
This sequence comes from Spea multiplicata, assembly GCA_009364415.1. Taxonomy (NCBI): domain Eukaryota; kingdom Metazoa; phylum Chordata; class Amphibia; order Anura; family Pelobatidae; genus Spea; species Spea multiplicata. The sequence goes on along the minus strand of VKOC01005130.1, from coordinate 5,495 downwards.
GGTGGAACGGTAGAAGTTGTTGTGAAGCGGTCATCATTCTGTCTGTGCCTAGGTTACTGTATCACCGGACGGGGTGTGAAGATTTCCACTGATTGTTTATTTTGCTTGGAATCCCGTTTCAGCTGAATACAAAACTGTAACTACGTGCGAAAATACCGAACTGAAGCTTCATTGCAAAGAACCCAAAAGGCTCAATATCTACTCGGCTGTCTACGGCAGATTTGCACATGAGAAGAATATCTGCCCCACGGAAAGCGACCGGAGAACGCCATTTGGTATGTACCGCTTACAATGCGGGCGCCGCTCTGCAATTTCCGCTTGTATTAGGCTGCAACTTACATCACCCTGCACGACACCTGATCCAGGAACCTTAGTCCAGTGTCAAATGGAAAGAAACTGTAGGTTACATTTGAACTTTAAAAGTGTGTTCACTGTATAGCAAGTAATGTCGCCCACCCAGGACACTACGGGACCACCTGGTGCTGTATAAATAAAATAAAGTGAAATATAACGTTACAGACTCTGTCTCTCTCTCTCGTTGTCTCCGCCGTTAGACTGCTTATCCTATGCTGCTGTGGAGCTGCTGGGACCGAGGTGTTATGGGAAACAGAGATGCAAAATGACAGTCAACGATAAAACGTTTGGAAGCCCGTGTCTGCCAGGCGTTACTAAACATCTTACTGTAAATTATTCCTGCGGTGAGTACGCAGGTTCATGACTTTTTCCCTGGTCAAATTATTATGTGTAAATGCAGTGATGTATTGTGACCTGGGCTGACTAGGTCTAGAGTGGCAGTGCCAAGGTGGGTGGCAGTCCCGCCGGGGGAAAAACCAGGGGGCAGATTGTCCCCCAACGTGTTGTTATTTAAAGGGCCGGTTAGTAGGAAATATTCTGATCTCCCCAACTGACCCATTTACTTTATGGAGGGCTGTGAAGCTTATGCAGTAAAAGGCGCTGCACTGCCCAGAGGAGGTGCTTCCCTGGGCAAGGCCTAGGGGAACACCAAAGGTGAACGCATCCCTGTGTGTTTGAGATATATATATATATATATTTAACACACACTACCGTTCAAAGGTTTTGAGTCACATAGAAATGTCCTTGTAAAGAAAAGCAAATTTTGTCCATTAAAATAACATGAAATGGGTCAGAAATAGAGCTCAGACGGGGTTAATGTTGTAAATGACCATTGTAGCTGTAAACGTCTCATTTTTAATGGAATCTCTTCATAGCTGTACAGAGGCCTTTTATCACTCCCATCACTCCTTTATCACTCCTGTGCTCCAGTGGCCCTTTATCAAAACTCGGGGACTTTAGGCAGATGCGAATGCAAGCGGGCAAATTATAGGGAAGCAAATATAAAATCTTTCTTTTTTTATTTATAGTTCCCAAAATCATACTGACAGAAGTCGATCCATTGATTTCTAATCTCATTCCTTCTTTGAAGCAGAATGACGGTGAATATGGTAATCTCCATATGTACAATGACTTTTTTTTTTCTTCATGAATACTATTCTTGACCATGGATTAAATTCTTGGCATCTAACAAAACAACCAAATAAATGTTATGTGCAGGGAACAGGAGTGGGATTTGGTGAGCGTAATACGTATTGCTCAAAAAAAGCGGCTGTGCCCACTTCATATTCTGTCTTCCCCAAATAATGAAAGGGGTCTACTGTGTTCCTAATGGCAATTCTACTTATTGTGGCTATATAGACCACCCATAGACTATATATATATTTACTCCACACCAAACCAGTCTAAGTGGAAACGATTTCAGTTAAATTTCCCACCAAGTGGGGTTTAGACAATATAAAGAAGGACCTGTAAGACGTGAATGGTTTCAGTAGGGTGCATAAGGGATATAAAGGACTTTTTATTAAATGATGCAGAGGAGAAGGATTTGGAAAGCATTTTTTTTCAATGGTTAATTCTTGGTGAAGATATAGAATGTTAGTAAAAAAAATCAGTATAATATTATGATGTGGAAGCAATATTTTTAAGTCTACATTTTAAGGTAACTGATCTGTGGTCAAGAGGTAGGATTCATGTCTCCATCGGCTTTTTGCACCCTCCTATCACAGCGCCTCATGAATCATTTTTTTTTTATTATACCATGAACTTGCTTTTAAGCTTTTTGTGAAAATTCTGCTAATTCTGCAATTATTTAAATGGCTATCATCAGGTCACCAAACATTTGTAGTCGTATGCTATTTCTCCAGCCTTGCCTTAAGACGAGTGTTTCTGGCCATTCCTGTCGTTGGAAGGCTGCTCATTTTTTTCAGTAGCCCATCTGAATCTTCCGTACGAGACTGTGGGAGATATGCATAGCTTCCAAGGGTAGGTTCCTCGGGGGCATGGCTTTGTGTAGGGGAGCGGCTATTCCCAGAGAGCCTTTAGTGGAAGGGTACTGGTCAGCAGGCAGGGAGTGGGCGTGGACAAACACCAGTCCCAACCCTGGAGGAAGAAGAAACTGACCCAGAGACCCGGCATAGCAGGGCTTCACCCGGAGACTTCAGGACGACCCCAGATATAGAGATCTATGCTTAGTTATTTGCCAGGTTATATATTCGCAATGTCATGCATAGGTCTGCGTATCGCTTGCTGCTAAAGCATTGCCATTTGACTGTCCCTCTCCGTGACTTATTTTGTATGTTAAATGGCACTCTAACACGCCTGGCCGCTTCTGTCCCGTAGCACCTGTCCGTATTTCTTATGAGTTTGTGTTTCCTTTGCCTTTTCTAACAGATGTCAAACTTGATCCTCGCGAATCCAGACTTCCAAACAGAGAAAACATTCTTCTCAGCAACCTTCTAGCTGCGTTTTCTTACATCAGAGGTAGGAGAAGGCTCACACAGAGAAAACGTGACACGTGTAACTTTTTAAATGATACTTATGAGTAATATCACCCTGTGTACATTTCATTTTTCAGATCACCCGGAATCAGCCGCTCTGTTTTTTGTATCAAGTGTATGCATCGGGTTAATCTTCACCCTGCTTGCACTAGTGATCCGGATATCACGGAGGCCAGGAAGACACAAGGCTGAGAAAATGAACGGTCATGTCCTATGTAACGAGGACGGAGCCGACGCTGCAGATTCCACCAGCGACGATGAAGACGACGACACAAAGTCTCATTTCTCAATGGAGTTTAGAGAACTGTGCAGAGCATCGCATCCTTCTTATAATGCAACAGACGCGGCGGATCTCGCGGAACGGATCGAGCGCAGGGAACAAATAATTCAAGAGATCTGGATGAACAGTGGTTTGGACTTACCTCCTATCAGACAGACAAACCTTTACTTTTAACCTGGGTTTTTGGGGGAAATGGTTATTGTGCCTTATTTTACCCTATGCCATAGCTGGCAGAACATGATTGGAACCTGTAGGTCAACCAGAGATGCCTAAAGAGCTCATACTTACTCCTTACCCTTCTGTGAAGGAAGATACAGTTTCGTTTTAATTGAGAAAAAAAAGGTGGAAGTTTTAATTTTTTAAATATGAATTTTGTGGCATTTCAGAGCGCGTTTCTATTTTTATACAGATTTATATTTATCTACATTTAAAGATGAGAGTGAGACTATTTATATAGGGCAGAGGTATTCAGAGTTTTATGGAATGATGTAGCCAAATACCAGGGGCTACTAACCCCATCGCTGGCAGAAGTAGGAAGCACATTAATGTGATTTAGCCTATATTTGTTTTATTATTTGTCCTATTAAGAATAGTTAACATTAATACGGAATGTACCACGAAAAAGGTGGCCATACCTTTGTTGATAAGCTATCATAACTTGATATGTAAAGATTATATAAGCTGCAAAGACAACCATTTGGTATAATAGAAAAATGCAATCTCACAGGGCAGGATAAGGTCCATTTGGCCCTCAAACCTTAATTGGTCATTAGCCTTGTCTTGTGCTCATGATAGCCCGATGCCTATCCTGCGCAGGCTTAACTTTTTTGATGTTATTGACCTCTACCATTTCTGTTAGAAGGCTACTCTACTTAGCCACTACCCTCTGCGCGAAGAACCTCTACTTCTAAACTATGGCTGCTTGCCCTGTGAAATATACTTTCTACGTGTGCTTTGTTTAGCTCATTTATATGTTCTAATGTCTATCTCCACGTGTTGTATCTCTCTGGTTTTGTCACCGCGTGTACGTGAAAGCGGCTGCATGCTGCGTTGAACTCGATGGACTGAAGTCTTTTTATCAACCTACTATACTAAATGTCGTGTTTATTAGGCACCATGCATGCTGAAAAGGGAAGGGGGACATATTACCGTATTTGCTCGATTATAAGACGAGGCCTTATAATCGAGGTCGTCTTCTAATCAGACCTCAAAAATGTCTGCTGGGGCCAGGCTGCTCACCGGTGATTTGGTCGCGAGCAGCGTCTCTTCTGCAGCAGGAAAACAGGAAGCTAGCAGCTTCCTCACATAACACTGCCTCCCCCCTCCTTCCTCTGGGGGGCGGGGCCAGAGAAGTTGCTCGCACAGCCGGGCCCCTGTAGAAGTCTGCCAGTGGGAGATCTGCAGTTCAGGTAAGGGGGTGGGGGAGTGGGGGTTTGAGCGTGTGTGTGTATGTGTGATTAATGTGTGTGTATGTGTGATTAATGGAATGAATAGAGTATTTAGTAAATTGTTTGTGAATTGGAGTGTGGTGTGTGATAGTCATGGATGTGGTAAGGGGTGGGGTGTTAAGCATGGCATAGGGAGGCTGTAAACTCAGCACTGACCTATGCAATCCAGGTTGCCAGCATGTTTGACTAGGCTAGCCTTGGGCTATGATAGGAGTGTGATTGCTTCTTTATATAATATGACATATACATATATATATATATATTAAACTGCTAATCGAGCAATCACACTCCTATGCAAGACAAGGCAGGCAGTACATTTGCGTGGGTTAAAAGGGCATGATCATATATATATACGCTCAGCAGAAATGGCATTTTACTGGCCCCTATAGTAGCACTGCAGCCCCGGCATGAATTATTGCCTTTTAACTCCCTATAATGCCAGAGTGGCATATAGGGGGCATAAAGGCATATTCAATGGGGCAGAGGGGGCAATTATAGGAGGGTTTAAAAAGGCAACATACATGGGGCAAGAGTGGGCAATAGGGGGGTATAGAAGCGTTTTATTCTGGGGCAGATTGTGCAGTAACTGGGGGGGCATGGTTTTGGCTAAATAAAAGGAAAATTAGAAAATTATACTTTTTCCTCAATCGCAATATAGCTTTTATTAACTATGGAAAAAATAGTTTACATGAATTAAATATTTACTTAGTAAGATACTTTTTTAGCCTATAGGGTCGGTCATTTATATTCAGGGCTTTTTGGGGTGTTTTTTTCCTTAAATTAATAATGTTTATGATTTTGGGGGGTGCGTCTTATAATCAGGGTCGTGCTTTTTATAATGGAGGCAACATAACAGGTATATTGGTACATCATACTGCTGGTGGAGTGTTACTGATTGTATTCTCAAGCTGCCTG